>PVLC010004055.1:67206-89399 GCA_004027655.1 Graphiurus murinus
AAAAAAAGAAGAGAAAGAGTAAAAACAGCAAAGATGTAAACTTAAGACCACAAAAAGCATGGGAAGGCAAAACAGCAAAGAAACAATGAGCTTCCACAATCCCACAATAACAGAACTCATCAACAAAGAATTGCAGAGATTACCAGAAGAACAATGCAGATTTTTTTTTTTTTTTGCAGTACTGGGGATGGAACTCAGGGGCATTCTACTTCCCAGCTAGATCCCCAACCCTAAGTTTTATTCTTTATTTTGAAACAGGGTCTCAGTAATTTGCAGAGGGCCTCACTAGCTGAGGCTGGCCGTGAACTCAGATCCTCCTGTCTCAGCTTCCCAAGTACTGGGATTACAAGCATGCGCCACCACGCCCATCTCAATGTAGATTTTTAATAGTAGAAATGATACAAGATTTCCAAAAAGAATTCAGAGAGAGCTTGAAAGAAATAAAGAAACAAAGAAGCTGACACCCTGAACAGGAATCAAAGAGAATACTTGAAGGAAGTGAGGATGTGAAAAACACAATAATTGAAGTCAAGGTATCAATTAAACTATAAACAGTAGATTAGAACACATGGAAAATGTAATATCACCCTTAGTAGATGACCATTCCAAAAATGAACCCATAGTATATAATTTAGAAAAAAAAAAAAAATTCGACAGCATGAATTGGACATCGAAGAGATCTGGGCCAACTTTATAAGCTCTAACCTTAGAACAATAGGCATGGAAGAGGGATTAAAAGTTGAAACCAATGGAACAACCATCTTTAAAAAAAAATATCAGAAAATTTTCGACACATAGAAACAGAAGTGGGCAAACAGGTACAGGAAACATAAGGAACCCCCTCTAGACAAGATCAAAGAAAAGGTTCGACACACCACATAATAATCAAATGGACCTATGTAGAGGCCAAGGAAGGAATCTAATTCACCACATAAACAGAATCAAAGACAAAAATCACATGATCATTTCAATAGATGCTGAAAAAGCATTTGATAAAATCCAACACCCATTCATTCTAAAAGTACTGCAGAGAATCTGAATAGAAGGAACATATCTCAACATCATAAAGGCTATATACAATAGGCCCATAGCCAACATCATATCAAATAGGAAAAACTGTAAGAGTTCCCACTAAAAACAGCAACAAAATAAGAATGTCCATTATCACCACTTCTGTTCAAGATAGTACTTGAGACCCTACACAGAATAAGGCAAGAGAGGCAAACCAAAGGTGTACAAATAGGAAAAAAATTGAAACTATCCCTTTTTGCTGATAACATGATGCTACTTAGAAGACTCAACAAACTCAACCAAAAAGCTCACAGAACTGATCAAAAAATTCAGCAAAATGTCTGGATACAAAATCAATCTTAAAAAAATCAGAAGCTTTCCTGTATAACAACCATAAATATGCTGAAAAAGAAATCCAGAAAATAATTCCACTTATGATATCACCCCCAAAAATAAAATACTTAGGGATAAACCTAACCAAGGAGGTAAAAAAGCTCTATAAGGAAAAATATAAAAAGTTGGAAAAAGAAATCAAAGAAGACTTTAGAAGATGGAAAGATCTCCCATGCTCTTGGATAGGCAGAATAAATACAGTCAAAATAGTCATTCTCTCAAAAGTGATCTAGAGATTTAATGGGATACCATAAATTATCAAGATAACTTCTCACAGACATAAAAAAACATCATTTCTTAAATTTATTTGGAATAACAAAAAGCCCTGAATAGCCAAAGTAGTCCTTAGCAACAAGAATCATGTAGGAGGCATCATAATACCTGACTTCAAACTGTACTACAAAAAACACAGTCATAAAAATAGCATGGTATTAGCACAAAAACAGACACATAGACCAATGAAGCAGAATAGAAGACACAGAAACAAATCTATACACTTATAGTCAATTAATTTTTGACAAAGGATCAAAAAACATTTACTGGAAAAAAAAGATAGCCTCTTAAACAAATGGTGTTGGCAAAACTGGTTAACTATATGTAGAAAAATGGAAATAAACCCTAATTTCTCACTCTGCACATGAATCAATTCAAGATGGATCAAAGACCTGGAAATCAGGCTAGAGACCTTGCAGCTACTTGAAGAGGATATAAGGTCAACATTTCAACACATAGACACAGGTAAAAAACTTTTTCAACAAGACTCCAAAAACACAAACAACTCAAAGGAAGATCAATACATGGGATTGCATTAAATTGAAGAGCTTCTGTGCAGCAAAAGAAACTATCAAGAACCTCAATGGAGAGCCAACAGAATGGGAGATAAATTTTACCAACTACTCCTCTGATAGAGGACTTATATCTAGAATATAAAGAGAAGTTAAGAAACATACTGCTAACAACAACAACAACAACAACAACAAAAATAACCCAATCAAAAAATGGGCAAGTGAACTAAATGGACATTTCACGAAAGAAGAAATACAAATGGCCAATAAATGTATACGAAACCAGTCAATATCATTAGCAATGAGAGAGATGCAAATTGAAGCTACCCTGAGATTTTACTTAACCCAAATTACAATGAAAATCATCAAAAACACAAACAATAACAAATGCTGGCAAGGGTGTGGAGAAGTGGGAACCCTAATACATTACTGGTGGGATTGCAGATTAGTGCAAGCACTTTGGAAAACAGAATGGAGGACCCTCAGACAAATGGAAATGAACCTACCATATGATCCAGCAATACCACTATTGGCTATCTACCCCAAAGAATGGAAACCAAACTACCAGACTAATGCTTGTATATCTATGT
Source organism: Graphiurus murinus (assembly GCA_004027655.1). Lineage (NCBI taxonomy): Eukaryota > Metazoa > Chordata > Mammalia > Rodentia > Gliridae > Graphiurus > Graphiurus murinus. The sequence goes on from PVLC010004055.1 coordinate 69,986, forward strand.
TTATAGCTGTACAATTCACAATTGCCAAACTATGGACCCAGCCAAGATGTCCATGGACAGATGAATGGATTACAAAACTATGGGATATGTACACAATGGAAATTTACTCAGCCATAAAGAAAAAATTATGTCATTTGCAGGGAAATGGATGAACTGGAAAACATTATGTTAAGTGAGATTAGCCAGTCACAAAAATTAAAAAATTGGATGCTTTCTCTAATATGCAGAAGCTAGGGAGAAAGTGGATCGTAAGAGAGACTCTAGAAGAATAAGGAGAAATCTTCGATGGGCAAAGAAGGTGACTTAAGTGAATGTGATGGGGGGGGGTGAGGGAAACACCATAATGCATATGATGTATATTCACAAACATATCAACGTTAACCACTAAACTGGACATGAGAAGGAGGTAGGAGGAAGGAATCGGGTAGAAATTGGGGAAGAGTTAAATGAGAGATGTGTGCATGTATGCCTCTACCAGCTTGTACCTCACAAAGTTCACAAAGATATATGATTACAATGCACAAAAAATGTACACAAGTCTCTGATATTTTAGAAATGGTGAATATGTTGTCCCATGATCTGAGAGGAGTTACTTCCAACAGGACTTCAAAAAACATGGAAAATCCTCTTTCTCTCTTTTTGGTCGAATGTGAACACACTGTCTTAGTGTCATTTTGTCCTACTGGAATGGCAGGAATTATTTTACATATCCAATCAAAAGCTATTAAGCCTGTAAAAGTAGGCAAGCACTGCTCTCCAGCTCTGCACTGGAGGACTCAAGGGAGATAATGCATCTATTTTTCAATACCTGAGGCCATTTTGTTTCCAACTTTAATTGCACTTATGTATTGGTTTAGAGTAAAATATCTGTATTCATCTTGCTCCTGTTTCCTCTATTCCACTATTAACACAGCACTTAAGAAACATAATTGCAGTGTGTGGTAGACAGTGACTTTTTTTAACTACACAGAAGAAAACTGTTTAGGGAGAGACATTTCTTTCTTATTGATTCAATCAAAATTACTTGGAGGAAAAAGTTGTGCTTATTAAATTCTTTTCAAAATGATAACTCTTAAAATTTAAATTATTTCTCAATATCATTAAAAACTGGTATATAATCTCTTCTGATTGTCATTTTGAATTTTTTTCCTGCCCAGTTTCTTTTGAAATATGTAACTTTTATTGTACATTTTTTAAAGGAAATAGAGAAAGGGGAATTTTTATTTGGAAGTAGAGAATGTAACCAACAATGTTCTCTGCAAGACATGGAGTTGCCTAGCAATGCTAAGAGAATGTTGTGAAATTGCAGGAAAATGCACTGTTAAACTGGCTTGCAATACTTATCAAGAGGCCTTTAAATGAGAATAGCTATAAAAATATTTTCTAGCAATGATATAAAAAATGGCTAATCATTTTTCAATGTTCTTCCTTTTATTTGGAGTTTACCCAATGGGATTCTGCTCTTCTGAGTTTATGACTAGGCAAAATCTAGGACAGATTTCTGAGAATAAATCACACAGCTCCACTGAGCCACTGGTATTTGAGTCCCTTATAGCTGGACTAATTGCATAAAAGATGGAGTCGCATTTCACATCTATCACTGTTTTGTAGGCTACTGTTTATAGGGTAGGTATTCTTCCTTTTGTTACCCTGTTCCAAATTTCAGAGTACTCCTGTGAAGTTTTCATGCTAAGATAAGTAAGACTGTTATTATCTCTGATATACCTGTTCCAACACCAAGTTCATCCACCTAAATCTCTCCTAAATCCGAACCTTAGGAGCACAGTATCAGATTTGCCTAACACCAAGAATTGTTTTATTTTCTTCTTTTCCCTTGATTATACCCAATCCTTCTTTCAGCAAGGAAACAATACCTGCAATTTAGAAATATCTCTACACCTTTGTGCATTATAAAATTTGGTCCAACAGTACTGAAAACATGGCACAGTCTAAGAAATGAGCCCTTAAAGAGATGGCAGAAATGGTCAGAAATGAACAAATTTCAGTGGAGTTTGTATTCGACTATATATATATTTGGGAGATTGAAACCCTGAACAGATTCATAATGGAAAATGATGAGCCAAATCCATCTTTACATAAGCAAGATAATGTGTGGCTATACTGATTGGAAAGGAGAACATGTGAATCTGTATGGAAAGGTACTCTGTAGTGTGGAAAAAAATACTCAAAGTTGACATGAGAAAATCTGGTTTTAAACACAGCTATGCTATGAACTAGTTGAATTTTCAATATAAAGATAGGATTTTTTTTGCCAGGCATGGTGGCATATTCCTATGACTGCAGTATTTGGAAGGTTGAAATAGAAGTTTACAGATCTAGGCCAGTCTCAGCAATATAGTGATACTTTCAGCAATCTAGTGAGAACATTTCAAATTAGAAAGGGCTGAGGGTATGTCTAGGAGGAAGAATGTCCCTGGGTTCAATCCCAAGTATCAAAAAATAAAAATAAAATAAGACTTTTATATATCACTGAGATCACTTCCAGTTCTTACATTTAGATTCTAGGCTTCTAAGTATCCTGTGATCTGAAGAACAACACATTCAAGACAAGAAACTTTCTGCTCCCTCATATAACTGTAGTTAGAATGTAGAATGCATAGGGAGTTGTGATAAGTTACTTTCCAACTTTTGCATTTTTATTCCTGTAGAGGCAGTCTCTAGATGTTTTTACTTTTCATATTAGCCCTTCTCTCTTTCCATAGCTGTAAAGCCCATCTGTATGAGTTATCTTGACTATCTTCCAATACTCTGAAAGGCCTATCCTAATACATTGGATATCATTGGTATGTTGTTGATACACTGAGGTCACTTGAAACATTTTAATTGTACTCAAAATCTTTTTTTTACTTATTCGAAATCCAATATATAGTGAGTTGACCAAATCAGAACTAATGAATCTAGGGTGAGTGAATATTGAATTCAGTTTGGGCATCCAATGTTTGAAAGTATATATTGTTTCTGTTAAACACCAAAATATAAAAATCAAAAATGTTGAAGGCTTTTGAGTTGAATGATCTTATATTGAGTTTCGCTTTATTTAATCTGAGCACTTAGTTTACTTCATCTCTGGCAGCTTCTTGGAACTATTCTTTCTTTTCTGTAAGAAGGTAAGAGTAGCATTATTTACCCCAGTGGGCTGTTGTAAAGACAGAGTGAAATGGTGCCTGCCAAATGCCTATATAAGCCCTCATATCTTAGGTAGTACGACCATGCACTTACCAGCCAAACTAGTCAAACTATTAATAAAGTAAACATGGTCCTGAAATTCTTTCATATCAGAGATCCTGCTAGACTATGATGATCAAATTTAGAATCTGTCATTACACAGAAGTAGAAAACAAAAGCTTCAAGAGTATTATTCATAAAACAACTATAGAGAATGAAATACACAAGAATAATATCTAGGAAGAATAATAAAGACACAAAAAATCTACTTTAAATGGTATTTGATGAAAGATCTAATATTTGTCTTGAAAATATTTAGAATTCAGAAAACGAAAACAGCAACTGCCTGGTTTTATTTCCAGTGAGAATATTAACTTCCATACAATGTTAAGTTCTGAAAGTTATAGAGAGCAAGACAGTTTCTCTGTACCATATTGGAATAGACTACCCAAGGAGCTTTGGAGTCATTTAAAGATCATATTGCATCTTAAGTGTCTGGGACAATGTTAACACAAACTCTGTCAAATATGGTGATAAAGACAGCTACCAATCAATGCAATTGCATGGGGATGTGGGGAGCATCATGGCTCCCTCTGACTGCTCTGCTCTATGCTCTCACCTGAGTTCTCATCCAGACTCTCTTCAGAGACATGCTCATTTTGATGAACCCACTCGCCGTTGCACTTGAAGAATATCTGCATGGCAGGCCTTGCTTTGCACCTGAGTGCAATAGGGTTACTCTTGATGATATAAGCATCATCTGGCTCCTCTATGAAGTGAGGCAGTGTCCCTGGAGCCGATGGAATGGATTCAGGCAGAGCTTCGCTGTTGTCATTTCCTGTGAAATGGAAGAAGACATCAGAACACAACTTACACTGGCAGCTCAGATGTGAGAGGACATTGCTGACCTCACCCCACGTCTAAGTATCTGGGCTGGAAATCTTATCACATTAATATAGTGGATGAGTTATCTTCTGGAGCTTACATAACATAGTATCCTCCAGGTGAAAATACCTTCAGTCTGTTGGACAAATAAAAATAATAAATATGACTTATTGAGACTCTGTTTCAAAATAAAAAAATAAAAGAGAACTAAGGATGTAGCTCATAGGTAGAAAACCCCTGGGTTCAATCTCCAGTACCACCAAAATTAATAACAACAACAACGGCAACAATAATAGTAATAATAATAAAAATATGAAACTCTTCAAACTTCACTTTTGAATCTGAATGTGAGAAGAACTGAGATAAATATTTTTAGGGTTGGAGGCTGAACCTCAAATTCACCCCAGTGAGTGGCTACCTTAGAGCGTTCAAGGAGGAGCACAAACTTCCTCAAAACCTTGAAAAATGTAAGGGAAATAGAAGTTGTTTTCCCACAGCTGTGTAATAGTAATGGTAATGATACTGGTGGGTATTCAGGAGATAGTTCCCAAATTTCCACACTGTCTTTGGTTTGCCAATTCACTTCCCCTTCAAAAGAAATGTTCACTCTCCTCTACCTGGCTCGCTCTCTGCCCCAGTGCTTCTTCATGGTATTTTAGCAATTGCTCTACTAAGGCTAGGAGTGAAAACAAAATTCTAAAGCAGCTCTGAGCATGCAATTAGTAACTAAAATGGCAGCTGCTGAAAGGTAAGGTACAAGTGGTGCACACTTGTAATCCCAGCATTTGGGAGGCTGAGACCAGAGGATCCGGGTTCACAGCCAGCCTCAGCTACTTAGTGAGGTCCTCCGCAACTTAGTGAGACCCTGTTTCAAAATGAAGAATAAAAAATGGGGCTGGGGGTATAGCTCAGAGGTAGAATGCCCCTAAGTTCAAGCCCTAGTACCGCAAAAAAAAAAAAAAAAAAAGGTAAGGTACAGATATGATTCTCACTTAACCTTAGAGAACTGACAAAACATGATAAATTCCAGAGGCTTTGCTTCTTTGCCTCTTTACTACATTCAATAAGGACTCAAACCCCTGGAACCTACCACAAGATCAGGGGAAGAAATTGTGAGTGCCGAGCAAGGGGAGATGGCCAGAAGTACCTTTCCAAAGGCCATTCCACTGAAAGAACAAAGAAAGCAAATATTTGAATACTAAGATCAACTATGCTCCAGAAAGAGTTGATCTCTTTGTGACCAAACCAATCTTTATAACTAAACTGCAGAAAATCAATGAGTGAACTACTGGAAGAACAATCCAACCCATCAGATCCAACTCTCAGGAGAGAGCCTGGCAGAATATATATCTTGTGGTCTAGCCTGGCTTTCTTCACGACATCAAGGAAATTTTTAACAGAACATCTAATGTTTCACATATAAGTTAACAATACAAGCATAAAGGTAAAAATATTAAGGATAATGTGCTAAGAACATTTAGGAGGAATTCTCAAATATTAAAGAATGAAGATGGGGAGGTATGGACTTCAAGAGATATCTTCTATCAGGAAAAAAGATACTGAGTTATGAAATGATTCCTTGATATTGGGAACACACAAGTAAGATCTGCCACTGCAATTAATTAAATATAATAATATCTTGATTTTCACAATCACAATATTCTTCTACATTAAATAAATGAATGTAAGGAGGAAAAAGCCTCACATAACAAAAAGTTTAAGGCAATAAGTCTTGAACTATTTGCAATGGAAAAGCTAACTCATGTGTAAGCAATTGAAAAGTAGTAAAAAATCATCACAAAGCAAGTACCCCAAAACTAAGGGCAAACAGTTTATCTCATGAAATTACAATAAAGTCACTCAGAAAATAAAATGTGGCCTGGCGTGGCAGTGCACGCTTGTAATCCCAGCATTTGGGAGGCTGAGACCTGAGGATCCGGGTTCGCAGCCAGCCTCAGCTACCAAGTGAGGCATTCCGCAACTTAGTGAGACCCTGCTTCAAAATAAAGAATAAAAAATAGGGCTAGGGGTATAGCTCAGAGGTAGAACGCCCCTGAATTCAATCCCCAGTACTGCAAAAAAAAAAAGAAAAGAAAAGAAAATGTGTATATATCACAAGGCATAAGAGGGGTTTAAGGATAAACAAACAAACAAACAAACAAACAAACAGGTGTGTGCATGTTTAAATGCATTACATTTATTTACAACAGACTTCGAAAAATATATCACATATTAATTTATTTGATTACTGACTGCTCATGCCAATTTCCATCTTCAATAAATACCAAGTCCCTGCTGGCTTTTGTAAATCCATGCATTAGAGGAAATGACAAAGGTATTAAAAGATTTTATGTGGGCATCAAATACTCCCATTTCCACTAGGGGCTTGGCTCTGTCCATCGTAATTCATTGTTGCATAAAAGGGTCATGTGATAAAAAACACACAGAGTATATCCAAACCTGAGGAGCAATATACATACACAGCAGACATACGTTTTGATGGATGCATTTTTGCTTAACACAGAATAGTGCATGACTGTGTCTTAAGTAACTCTCTGAAGGAGGGCAAAGAGAAAAGTTCATAAACTCTATGAAAATAGAGATTAAATTTATCCTTGATAAATAAAATGTCAAAAACAAAAGGTAGTAGATCATAAAATCAATTGTTTTAAACTATCCACTCACAAAGCATAGAAAGATATAAAAGCAATTAGGTTATCTTCCTACCATTTATTAATGCCCTTTAGATAAAGTCCATACTGCCTGCATCACCAACACAGAAAAGGGGAGTGGCACAGAGAAGTCTGAAGATAAGTGTTCTTTTGGACCAAAGACTTAACAGTCAATCTTACTGATCAGAGTAGAAAAGGGGATTGGGGAAAAGACACTGTCATTTCATTCATTTTAACCACATGAAACTACAAATATTTGATGTATTCGATTAGGAATGAAATTGGGCAACTACCAGCCACAGTCACCCAAATTAGAATTCATAAAACCCAGGAATATCACCAATGAGGTGTTAGGATAAGAAAAGTTTAGCTTAGTAGTTTTTAAGAAATTTTAATTTCTCTTGTACCCTGTTCTTAGGAGAATATTACATTTAAATACACACACATACATACACACATATATGTGTGTATATATATTTATATATATGTATGTATATATATTTATATATGTATGCATATATATTTATATATGTATATATATACACATATAATTTCATTTTCCCTTCTATCTCTAAAGTATGCTTAGCTTTTCACTATAATGGAGTTTTCTTCAAAGTGCAACCAGAAACCATGTCATTAGGCAAAGACTAAAGCTGGCAAAAAATAATTTTTGAATTAGTTCCTCTGACCCAGTCTGACATCACTCTGGGACTTGGCTCTGAGAGTCCATTTTCTTCATTCATAGATATAGATGAATAAAAACTACCCATGTTCTGTGATGTAAAAATGAGATAGTAGTGGTGCATGCCTGTAATCCCAGTACTTGAGGGGCTTAGACAGGAGGATCAGAGATTTGAAGCCAGCCTCAGCATTTTATAGAGGCTCTCAGCAACTTAGTGAGACTTTGTTTCCAAATAAAAAATAAAATATGACTGAGGATGTACCTCAGCCCCCTTGGGTTCAATCTTCAGCACCATACAGAGAGAGAGAGAGAGAGAGAGAGAGAGAGAGAGAGAGAGAGAGAGAGAGAGAGAGAGAGAGAGACACTAGATGCTACCACTCCCCTCATCATAAAGAATAGCATAACTATAATTATGATGTCTATGATTTCAATTTCCAAACTTATTTATCCTAAGACCCATATTTAAATTTTGTGATTACTATTTTTACTTCATCTCCAAGCCTTTGCCTATATGGATGCTAGTAAAATGCTTTTAGGTCAAGAACTATGAAAATATTCTCCGAAATGTTTATTCAGTGCATAGGTAGTGAATGGTTACACCATTTACCTAGCACATGGCTGCCTTGCAAAGCAGTGAGATAAAACACAATGGATTTCCTATTGGACAGATCCCCAAATGATTGGTTTTCTTAAGCAAGTAATTAAACTTAGGAGATTTTATGTCCCAGGGCACCTCTCTCTGCAATACTTAAATTAAGTAAGGCACCTTGGAAATAGCTCTTTAAATTCCATTCATGGTCTGTGATCATATTGGTCCAGGACAATATACAAGTCAGAGCAGAAAGCCAGACCAGGGAAATCACATTACATAACATGAAAGACAACACAATGTGAGAGAGCTGGATTCTCTACTTTTGTGTACGTAAATGTGACGTCTCCATACGGTCACTTAATTACAAGGGTGCAGTGGACCTGTTTAATGCAGAATAACAGCCAGGATTTTACATACCAAATATTTAATGCAATTTATAAAACAGACTCCTTCCCTAGGCCTTAGTAAGTTTTTATTATTATTAGTTTTTTACCTTTTGACAAGGAAATGAATCTGCCTTCTTTCCAACCTCTAATAAAAATGGAAATGTTTTATATTACTTAGTTTGCATACTCTGCCTGCATATACTGATCTTGTATTTTGTGAGTCTAAGATATTATTTCACTGAGCAGATTTTAAATTCTGCAGGATGAAAGATGGTAAGCAATGCTCACAACACAATCAAAGAAACTGTCAATGCCATTTTTATTTCTTGAAACAAAGAACTTCAAATTTCAGTAGAGCTTATAAAAAGACACATTCATTATTTCCCAAATTATCACAATTTGCCCGAAAATATTCAATAACATATTTTGAATGGAACATATGTGTGCATGCTTACCAAGATCAGACAATGTTCTTGGTACTGAAGATTCAAACATGACTTAGACAGAACTTCTTAACTACCTTACAGACTACAAATAGAGGCAAATAATTACAGAACAATGCCAAGAATGCTAACATACTGGGAATCTTAAAAATCCATCAATCGGGGAAAAACAACAAATATGTCCTTAGGAAAAAATGGAAAAGTATTAGATTAAAAGGTTTATAAAATATTCATTTTAAAATATGAAAAAGAGTAATAGTTTGCTGATAAGAGTGGATGTGATATAATTTATAAACGGTTCAATCCTCCCAACAGTGGATACATTTGTGTATCAATGGGTACCACTGACTAGTGCTCAAGTTCATCTGAAAATCTAGTGGGATTTGGGAAGGTTTTGCTTTCAAAGTGTTATTGCTCTTCATTTATAACTGACAGTGTTTAAGAATGAGGCCATTCATAGTTATAGAAAAGTGGTTGTTTTAATGCAATACTGAATGACAGTAAACCAAACAATCAAACACCATTCTGGTATTTTTCATTCTTGGAAAATTACCTTTCGGGAAGGGCTTCATGTTTTGTTTTCTGTTCACTAATACAGCAGGGACTTTCAATCATTTTGTAACAAAAAGAAGAATCAAAAGAAGGAAAACAAAAGTATAAGGAACAAACATAAAATTTCCATTAAAATGAGTACATTTCTATTAGATATCAGATCATATTTTCAAAACTTATCTCAAAATTAAAATATGGGCCGAATTGACTGGAACATGGTTCAATATAATTTTTATATGTGATGTGAACACAGATAACTTAGAGTGGGGGTCACTGCAGATAAAATCTGGAACCAGTCTTATTTTAGAGGTCCCCAGGCCCTCAGAGTTTGTGCAGCTTGTCAAAGAGTTGTGATGTGTACATTCAGTAAAAGCCTCTCTACTGACATCTTCAACAGGTTTTCTTTGCTTCGTGATACCACCTTTGTTTTGACGAGATGCAAAATGTTAAATTTATGGCTAAATTTTGTGCTGCTATCTATTGAGAAATTCTGTCCAAAAACATTTATGGCTTCCTATAAGACACTAAATTATCAAAAAATACAAATAATATATATTTTAAAATTTGTTAACCATTGTAAAAATTCCTAAAAAATTATTGGTAATTTTTTATATTTCATTTTAGTATCATTTACAGATGTATACTTAATATTTTAGCTTCGTATATACACTGGGTATACAAAGATTTGTAGTATGCTTTCATTTTGTCACAGTATTATTAACTTCTCATAAAACTAATTCTTACTGGGTATATAAGAATAGGTATGTCAATGTTGATTTAACTATTTCCTTACTAAATAACACTTATACCCAAATTTTAGCTTTATATTGCTATACTTATCCACTTATCATCTATATTTTGATTATGCTCAATTTTATAGTTCTCTCTCTGGCAGTTCAAATGCATACATTAAGTGGTCCCTAGTTATATTAACCTAAAGTCCCAAAGAGTATCACACTTGACATGCCTGAAGAACTTACTGCGTAATCCATGAGATCTGTGCTTTATCCCAGGTTCTATAGATCACAGAATGACTGCTGAACCTGGTTATTACCTACTTTCCTCCCATTCATCCCCCACATTCAATTCATCACTAAGTACTATTGATTTGTTTCCTAAATATATTTAAAACTCGGCATGTGCTCTCCATTCCCATTCTTACTATACTTGTCCTGGTCACTACTACCATTCTTCACAAATACTGCCACTGGTCCTCAAGGTCTTCTGACTTCCTTCTTGCTTGCTCTCCTTCAATGCCTTTTACACATTGCAAACAGCGTGAGTCTTCCAAAATACAAACCAAACAGGTCCTTCTGGCATAAAATGCTCCCATGCTTTTGGTTAACATCCCTATTTTTTTTAACACCACTGACCAGGCCTTTTAAGATCAGGTTCCTGTTTATATTTCTAGCTTCGTGACTAGTCAGTTCACCACCAGGAAGATATGGGGACTCTCAATTCTTTCAGGGACTTAGCATTCTTAACTTGTAGCCTGCACACTTGCTTTTATTTCTGCTCATAAGATGAATTCCCTACCTATTTGCCTTTAGCCTATTCAGATCTTTAAGGTTCAGCTTGGCTGATGCACTTTATGTGAAGTAGTACCTGAACCTCAAAAATTCCTGGTTGGTTACTACTATTTAATTATTAATATATAACAATGCACCTTCTTCTAGACTTTAGTTTCCACAAAAGCAAAGGATGAGAGAATCTTGTTCATTATTTATATCCCCAGTGGCTAAGCAGTTCAGAGTCTCAACATGAGTTCACTGAATACATTTTAAAAATAAAAAAATAAATAAAAATGGTGATAAATCTTTGTGACAATTATCTTGGCGATAATATATCCTGAGTGCAAAGGATACACTGTCAAATTTATTTTCAAAGGAATATGGAAATTCACATAGATACCAATATGATAAGAGTTTACCAATTTTCCTCATCCTTGCCAGCTTTTTAGGATATGCATTAATTAGTGCATAAGAGAAATATTGCTTAATAGATGCATCTTGACTAACAGAAAAGTTAAATATTAAAACATGTGTGTCAACTATTTTTATTTACCTTCTTTTGAATTGAGTATTCATATTTTTATCGTTTACATGTTATGTTTTACTGAGTTTTAAGGAGAATGCAGTCCTATAATATTAAAAATAAGTAAAATACATAAAATGAATGTGTAGAATACATTAAGTGCTTAAATTATTCCCCCAAACACCTTGATTTTTATATTATTTCTTCCACTTTATTAATTCTATTACAGCAATCAAGAGATCAGCTGCATTATTGGAATTCAACAAAATTTTCACCAGAATGGTTAGCTCTAGACAAAAGGTGGCTTATACAGGGAAAAATATACATCACTTTTACAAAAACAGTATTTTATATGGAAGATTCATAAGGAAAGACAAAAGAAACAGGATTTGCATGCATTGTTTAATGAGATGACCTTCTTTGCACAACAAAGTCCTTCTTCTGAAAATCACCTAAAATGTTGATATGAGGAAAAAGTTGTGATGCCTGTATGAAATCCTTTAATTCCTTTGTTAGTTTCCATAATACACAGATTTAGTTGAGCCTGGTAAGATGTGATATTTAGTAAAGACACAATACCTCACATGGCACCAGTGTCCAGCTATAGAAGATGTGTCCTGATTTTACTTGACAATTATCTGATTGGAATATGGAACTTGGACAATAGTGGGGTACTTAGTTTCTTTATCCTCCTTAGAGGAGATGCTAGACACTGTCAAAAACAGATTTATACCAAGTAATATGGGAAGCACACAATGTTGTTCCATCTCATGTATTTTATCAAGAAGCAGCCTGGTACCAGGGAACAAATGTTGGCTTTGGAGTTACAGCTAGATTCAAATCCAAACACTTATTAATTAGCCATGTGATGTTAGGCAAGGCATCTAACCTACCTTAGCCCCTATATTCTTTCAGGGAAAAAACAGAACAATATAATACTGTTGTTGTGATATTGTCTACTTTTCAAGTAGCTATTGTGTACATTCAAGTAGCTGTGAATGAACCACGTTATTATATGCCTTATGGCAGAAAATCTATAAAAGAATTATAGTTAGCATGTTATTCATTATTAAAGGTACTTAAAGGTATGGATGGTGAAGGATGAAGCATTGAGATAGGGTTAAACTCTGTGGATTTTTTTTTTTTTTTTTTGGTTTGTGAGGGAGAAGCTGCTAGACCAAGAGACTAGTCTACACTGGAGTACTCCAGAAAATGCTTGAAATTTTTACAATACTTTTTTTTTTGTACAAAGCAATATCTAATCTGATAATGAAGTTACCAATTTGAGACTCAGACGTTCTCAGAAGATTAGGTCTACTCACCTTTGCTGTAATGTGTTTGATAAAGAGCTTAATGTACATCATTTAAATACATACAATTGTATACCTAGAATTTGGCATTTGACAAACAGAGTGTTAAAGAACAACAACAAAGTGGACTACATACTTGAGCAGCTTTGTATTACCTAATCAGCTTAATTGCACTGGGAGAAGGAAGCCTGATATGTACACTGTCAGAAAAAAAGAATGGGGAAAAAAGAGCACTCTAACAGAGCAAGTTTAATTATATTATATGATTTAATTATTTAGCTATCTCAGCATCCAGGAAGGTGACAAATTTCTGTTGTTTATGTCACCCAGTCTATGGTGCTTTTGTTATAGCTGGTTTGGATACAGAATGTCCCCTGAAAAAGCTCATGTATTGACAATGCAAAAATGTTCAGAAGTAAAATAATTGAATTATGAGGTTTCTAATTTCATTACTTGATAATTCCATAAATGTATTAGAATGGATTTATGAGTGGTAACATAAGTGGTGCATGGCTGGAGAAGGCAGGTCACTGGAGGTGTGATCGTGGGCACTACACATGTCCATGGGCTCCCTCTTCTTTCTCTGCTTTTGGACTCCAGGTTGTGAGAGCAGCATCCCACAGGGTACCTTAACATCATTGTCAATGCCACCATTTATGCTTTGGAGGTGGCCCTGTAGACTGAAATTTCTGAAACTGTGAGCCCTAATAAACCTTTCCTCCTCTAAGTTGTTGTTGTCAAGTATTTGTTCACAGCAGTGGGAAAGCTAATACAGGGAGGTATCATCAATCCTTTGGGAATGAACATCTAGAGAACAAGAATTAGCATCATATCCAATGCATTCAAATCAGAACAATTCCTACTTCTTCTTCTACTACACATGGCACTGGCAAGACAAGGACTACCTCTGGGGATGCTGAAAGTCAAGGAATAAAGAAAGATCCTAAAAGGATCAATTTGGAATACAGGAAAAAATGTGACCAAGGAGCCAGTCTACCATTTTCATTATTCAGTGTATCAGAGTACAGCTTATAAGTGGTTTAAAATGTCTTTAAATTATTTATTTTCTAGATGAAATTCCATTATGGAGTAAAATCCATTATAAAATGTGAGAAAAGCAGTAGTCATGGCATATATAGGCCACTGTCACACTGCAGGTGACCCATGATGAAAACAAATAGTCAGATGCTCATTCATTTACACTGGACCAGTAGAAGGACTCACAAAAGGGGTTGAAAGATCAGATTTACCAATATACAAAATCTGCTAAAGCAAACCGGGCATTCACATGCCATTTTCTAAAACTGGGGAAGGATATTTGAATACTCAGAGAAAACGAGTATATTTGAGATAAGCATTTATCCCTCCTGACTAATCCTCTTTATCTAGGTGGCAGAAAGTAAAATGATTTTATTTTCATATGGAGGAAAATTAATCCTTCTTCCCTCCAATCTTTAAGGTTCTTGGAAATAATTCTGCAGTGATTAAAATGTTAACAAAATAACTTACTCAACTTCTACTTTACTCTATCAATGTAGTCCCCCCCCTCCTCTCACCACTAATCCCAGACATAACAATTATAACAACCAACACAAGAACTCTGGCAGAATAGTCCACCCATCTAGGAACCCCTGGTATCTAAGGTGCTAAGCATTTCTGAGTCAGTGTCTGTTTTAGGGCCCAGACAAGATTGATGAGGTGAGTCTCTGCTCTTATTATAACTCCAGCATCCAAGGACTCCAAGAACTGTTTTCTGAAGAATGTCCTGCTTTCCCTGTGACTGCAAGGAACAACATAAACCCTCAAGATAAATGTGGACCGTGGGTTTGGCTGAAGGTCTGGGCCTGTCGCAAATGCAGACTACTGGTTTTCTATTAGAGAATGGAAAACACCAGACTTCAGTTAGATTAATTATACATCACAGCAGTGTTCTCCATTGACAGCCACAGACTTAAAGGTAAAGCTCCTGGGATATGTTCATGCATTTCCCCATTTCTCAGGGAACTGTTCCACTACTGGGCCACTGTCACATTGCGGTAACTCACAGAAGCATGTAAATGCTTAATGAGCCGAATATCAAGATAATTATGCCTGTTATATTTGGGAAACCCACAAAATAACAGGCTATATTTGTAGACTGTAGGAATACTCCAGGGCAGGGAGAAAAAAATATATTCCTTTTAAATAGCTGAACTGGATTTTACCATGACTAAGTACCTTTGAAGTAACACATTGCTTTTCTGCCCAATTAAAACAAAAAAGTTAAAGAGCCAAAGGAATGCATTCCTAATTTTAGCGATTCCAAAAAGAATTTTAATTTGCTCTCAAACTTCAGCTCTATTTTATCCATGTGACCTCCTCATGAATAATCAACTCTGTCATTTCTTGAAATTTATCCACTTATGCAACAGTATCTTTTCATAGCTAGCTGCTTTTTTTTTTTTTTTATTGTGAATAAATGTTCCAGCAAGGCAACACAACAGTACCATTGTAATTCTGAGTAAAAATAGGTCTTAAATCACAAAAGCAGTTGAAGGAAAAAAAAACCACTTATATAGGTCTACTTAATATACTTTATTATGTGAAGTTGGTAGATATAAAAGATAATCGTGAGTTGGTGAATACCGCTAATTAGCCTTATTCAAGTAAGTTTTCAGAGCAAGGGTACAAGTCAATATTATGCTGTGTTATGGGGAAAAAGAAGCAAGTGCTTAAGAAAAAGCCTTTAGATGGATATCTGGGAAGGCTTTGTTATGGAACATGAAAAAGGAACTGAATATTTCAATCCTATCTTTGGAACCACCACATATTAATAGAAAAGACGGCAGAAACCCACAAATTTAAGAAAAGTGCTCATCATTGAATCTAAGTAACTTTTCTATATTTACTCAAGTAGTTACTAATAGAGTTGAAGTCAGAGGATTAGAAACATATCTCATAATAGAGTTCTTTCCACCACATAATACCAAGATTCTAGTGAAAAAGAAAAAAAAAATAACCCTGACATTTAAACCTGAAGTTGCCACAAATTATTTCTTTCATTCTAGATGAAACTTCATCTCCACACAAATTCCTTCAAGGTAAAAATATCTTAAGGCATTTCAGGAACTGGGCAAAGTCGCAGTTCATTGTGATCATCTTCACTAGCTTTTGGAGTTCTATAAGGATGCCACTGGTCACAAAAAGGGAAAGGAAAACATCTATATTTGAGAGAATTTGGATTTGGCTCCACAGGAGCATTCATCAAAGACTAGGAGAACTGAGTTTGGATCAGATTACCACCAAGTGGGCACACAACTGATAAGAAAGTGATTCCTAAAATCAGATTTTAGACACTCAAGTACAACACCAGTTATCTCAGGCATTATTACAGAATTCATTCCAAAATACTTTCACAGAAAAATAAATGTATCTAAATGTTAATTTTAAAATTAGTAGATATTATATGAAGATAGCAGGACTGGTAGGGGGTGTTGTGTACTCTGTGTGGGGTTGGGCACAGTGTCAGAATATCTCAGATTTTCAATGTGTGGACAATCATATGATATTTCTTAAGTTTAATGTCTGAGATAAGCACAGAGAACTTGATAACTGATCACTAGTCTAATTTTTAAAAACACTTTGATTAAGGCTGGGTAACAGAGTTTGCTCATTAAGGTGCTAATGCTGATGAGACCCAATTTAGATGATCACGAAGCTGCTTAAAATATATGGAGCTTCTATTGTTTAGAAAAGTGGGTACAAAAATAGGAAAGAGGCATAAAAGAAGTCAACAAGGATGCTCATGATGGATAATCTTGAACCCAAGAAAGTACTATCTTTTAAGATTCAAATGAAATTCAATGCAATCCCACCAACTCAGAATTCATAGGGTTGGAAATCATAGCATTGCAATCAACTAACCGCTACTAATTTGGAAAGGGGATTTATGGAGGCAGAAGACAGAGTATTTCTTATTTCCTGCCCCATCACATTGGTTTATTTTTCTAATTATCACTTCAGATAATTTGTGTCATTCCTCTTCTATCATATATCAACCAGTCTAAAATATGGTTCATTTCATGATTTTCTAAGAAGAAACTAAAATACCACAATGAATTATATAAAGGCTATGTTGGAGAGCAGACTTAATTGAATGTGTTCAGAACTGGAAGGCATTTACATTGTAGCAAAATGTAATTTAAATTGGACACCAGGCATTTGTTTTCATAAAGGCATTCTGTCCACTCTACCATGCAGTTTTGTGATTTCTTCTAATCTCTCACCCTCATCTATTTCTCCTCTGCCTACTCTCAAAGAAGGGGAAAGTATCCTTATGTTTATAAATTTTAAAAAAATTCATCCTTTACATTTCCTAATACAAAACAGTTAAGATTGGTACAACTGATGGTTCATTATTGTATTGACCAAGCAATGGAACATCTCTTTGTGACATTACCCTTATGTAATGTCAAGTTATCTACAAGTCTCTCTGAGAGAGCAGAAATGATATAAACACAGTTGTCCTGCTAATATAAAGTGAACCACTCCTTCAAAACATAGAGAAGACAGCATTCAGGTTGTAATTAAGAAGCAATGGATTCATATAAAACTTTTAGAGATAATGTTGTTTAAAACAACACAAGTATTTCCCCATGTAATATGATATTGGCTATGGGCCTATTGTATATTGCCTTTATGATGTTGAAGTATGTTCCTTCTATTCTGATTCTCTGCAGTGCTTTTAGCATAAATGGGTGTTGGGTCTTATCAAATGTTTTTCAGCATCAATTGAAATGATCATGTGATTTTTATCTTTGATTCTGCTTATATGGTGAAGTACATGAATTGTTTTTGTATGTTGAACCAGACTTGCAATCCTGGGATGAACCCAACTTGGTCATGGTATATAATTTTCTTGATGTGGTTTTGAATGTGCATTAGTATTTTGTTTAGCAATTTGCATCTAAGTTCATCAGCAATACAGGCCTATAGTTTTCTTTTCTTGAGTTATCTTTATTTGGCTTTGGTATTAATGTGATGTTGACTTCATGGAATGTGTTTGGGAGAGTCTCATTTCTATTTCACAGAATAGTTTGAGGAGTATTGGGATTAGCTCTTCTATAAATGTTTTATAAAATTCACATAGAAAACCATCTGACTTGGGGCTTTTGTTTGATGGTAAACTCTTTATTTCTGTTTCTATCTCTTGGATTGCTATTGGTTATTCCCACTAAAACAGGAACAAGACAAGGATGTCCATTACCACCTCTTCTGTACATTATAGTACTTGAGACTCTAGCCAGAGCAATAAGACAAGAGAAGGAAATCAAAGGGGTAAAAACAGGAAAAGAAGAACTAAAACTATCCCTTTTTGCCAATGACATGATAGTATACTTAAAAGACCCAACAAAGTCAACCAAAAAACATATAGAACTGATCCACAAATTCAGCAAAGTTTCTGGAAACAAAATCAATCTTAAAATCAGAAGCTGTCCTGTATGCCAACCATAAAATCACTGAAAAAGAAATCCAGAAAACAATTCCATTCATAATAGCACCACCAAAAATAAAATACTTAGGAATAAACCTAACCAAGGAGGTAAAGGCCTGTATAAGGAAAACTATAAAAAATTGAAAAAAGAAATCAATGAAGACCTTAACAGAAGGGAAAGATGTCCCATGCTCGTGGATAGGCAGAATGAATGTCTTCAAAATGGTCATTTTCCCAAAAGTGATCTACAGATTCAATGTGATACCCATTAAATTACCAAGGTCACTCCTCACAGACATAGAAAAATCAGTCCTTAAATTCATTTGGAATAGCAAAAAGCCCCAAATAGCCAATGTAGTTCTTAGTAACAAGAACCATGCAGGAAGCATCAAATACCTGATTTCAAACTCTACTACAAAGCCACAGTAATGAAAACAGCATGGTATTGGCACTAAAACAGACACATAGACCAATGGAACAGAATAAAAGATTCAGAAACAAACTCACACAGTCAACTGATTTTTCACAAAGGAGCCAAAAACATACACTGGAAAAAATATAGCCTCTTCAACAAATGGTGTTGGCAAAACTGGTTAACCATATGCAGGAAAGTGGAAATAAACCTCACTTTCTCACCCTGCACAAGAGTCAACTCAAGATGGATCAAATACCTGGAAGTCAGGCCAAAGACCTTGCTGCTACTTGAAGAGGGCATAGGACCAACACTTTAATACAGAGGCACAGGTAAAAACTTTTTTTTTTAATTTTTTTATTGTAGTAATTCGTGCAATATAGCATACATCTTTGTTAAGTACGAGTTGTTGACAACATAATTTGGTTTCCATTCTTTTGGGTATATACCCAGTAGTGGTATTGCTGGGTCATATGGTAGGTTCACTCCCAATCGTCTGAGGATCCTCCATACTGTCTTCCACAGTGGTTGCACAAGTTTGCAATCCCACCAACAAGGTACTAGGGTTCCCACTTCTCCACACCCTCTCCAGCAGGTGTTGTTGTTCGTGTTTTTTATGATTGCCATTCTGACTGGAGTTAGGTGAAATCTTAGGGTAGTTTTGATTTGCATCTCCCTGATTGCCAATGATGTGGAACATTTCCTCATACATTTATTGGCCATTTGTATTTCTTCTTTTGTGAAGTGTCTATTTAAGTCCTTTGCCCATTTTTTGATTGGGTTGTTT
>PVLC010004056.1:0-40991 GCA_004027655.1 Graphiurus murinus
GAGGAGGAGGAGGAGGAGGAGGAGGAGAAGGAGGAAGAGAAGAAGAAGAAGAAGAAGAAGAAGAAGAAGAAGAAGAAGAAGAAGAAGAAGAAGAAGAAAGAAGGAAGGAGAAGGAGAAGAAGGGCAAGGACAAGGAAAAACAGGAGAGGAGAAGGACAAGGAGGAGGAGGGAAGGAAGAACAAGAAGAATGAGAAAGGAGAGAATGGAGGAAGGAAAGGAGGAAGTAAGGGAAAAGAGGAAAAGAAAGAGAACAGAAAATGGTAAGGAAGTCATAGAAGGCAAGGACAGGACATTGCACTGAGATAACTAACCCTGCAGGCCTGAGGATAGGGAACCGGCCTACTTCCTAACATTAGTTAGAGGTCAGATCTCTAGATGGAGCAACTGTGCTTTGCCTTCTACCCCTTAATCGGGTGCTTAACAATAGAAGGATGAAAGAAGGGTCAAAGTAAGGATGAAGCAAGGTCTCATGCACAGAGGTTTTAACTGGACACCAAGGGTGCACATCAAGGGATTATTAGCATTGATGAGGACACCGCTTTTAAAGGAAATTGATCTAGGACCTGAAGGAGAAGAAGAGCTTGAGGGCCTCTGAGATTGCTACTTGTCAAAGCTCATGGGTGTTTCTTTCTCAAAGACAACAAAGGGAGCCCATTCCATTGGCTCCTGAGGATGCTAAGCCAACTGAGGATATGCAGTCTTTTTTGGATGTCAGAGTCAAAAGACACATGCTACCCTTCCCCCACAGCCTTTTCTAATAACAACAACAACAATAATAGCAATATCTCAGCATAAGAAAGCAAGAAGTTCTATATTCACCAAAAGCTATGGTTTGCTTGCTTTTTGCTTTTTTTTTTTTTTTTTTTTTTTTTGGGTACTGGAGATTGAACCCAGAAGCACTCTACCTCCACATTATACTCTCAGCCATTTAGTTAGTTAGTTAGTTAGTTAGTTAGTTAGTTAGTTAGTTAGTTAGTTAGTTTGAGACCAGTTCTCTCACTAAGTTGCCAAGAGTCTTGCTATGTTGCTGAGGCTGGCCTTGAATCTGTAATCCTCCTGTCTTAGCCTCCCAAATACAGGGATTACAGGCACGAACTACTTACTATACCCTGCTGGTTCATTTCCACATGACCTTTGGAAGAAAGCAGATGTGACTTCAAGTCTGAGCAGGACCTCTGACTAGCTCCTCCACCGTGGACAAATCCCTGAGCTTCTCTGGGTCATTGTACGAGGACGAGGCATCAAATGCAGAATCTATCTCCCACGGTTTACAAGGATGACAGGAGTGATAAGCGGAGAAACCACATGTCCCTCATGTAAATACCAAATCGGAGACAAAAATGAGCTCATTTCCAGGCGGCATCAAAAGCCAAGGAGCTGATTTCTGTTGAGTTGCAAATCCCACAAAGACCTCACCAGGGTTGTAAGTCGGCCCTTGATACCCATCTATTTCTGACTCTTCCTAAGTGCGCTGTGTCATCCTCACACGTAGACGTTTCTCTCAGCAGGGTAATCCGTATCCACAGATTGCCCACAGCTGTCCCAACCACATGAAAGCCCCAGTCGCTCCCCGATGACCCCCTGGCACAAGACAGCCATTCATCAGCCGCTGGAAGCGCAGCCCAGACACACAATGAAAGGCTAGCCCCTCGCGTTTTATTACGCCGGTATTAGCTTTCCCCGTCTGCAGCCATTTGATCAACATCTGCAGCCATTTGACCAACGCAGAGCTTTACACTGTTTACAAATGTGAGCGAGTCCTGGCCTTCTCTTCCTGTTGATTAGTAGATAGTGGCATCATTAATCTTTCATTTTCAACTGGAAACCTCAGCCAGCAAGAAAAAAATGAAATGCTGTCTTTCACAGAGTGTCTTCAAAGACCCGATGGGGCCTGCACCTCTAAAAGGAGCCTACAGGCAAAAGGTACATGGGGGAAGATTGTCATCAAACCTTCCATGCAAAAATTATAAATTATTTTTGCCACATTGCATGTGTGTGTGTGCTAATAGCCAGGTGCAAATAGCATACTGTGAGCATATAATAAAAAGCAGTGGTTGTTATTATTATTATTATTGTTATTATTATTATTATTATTATTATTATTATTGTTTTTGGTTATGGTTATTTCTATAACAGATGATATGCTTGAGGATAAAAAAGAATAGCTGGACATGGTGGGGCACACCTGCAATCCCAGTACTTGGGAGGCTGAGACGGGAGGATTGCGGGTTTGGGGAGAGCCTCGCCAATCTAGTATTTAATATTTCTAATATTTTATTAAACCAATAGTTTAATAAAACCAATAGTTTAATAAAATATTACACACACACACACACACACACACACACACACATACACACATATACAGGGCTGGGGATGTAGCTCAGAGGCAGAATGCCCCTGGCTTCCATCCCCAGTCCCATAAAATAAAATAAAGATAGAAGTGTACCTGAAAAGTAGAATGCCCCTGGGTATCATCCCTGGTACCATAAATAAAATAAAATCAAACAACGTAAAATAAAATAAAATAAAAATAAATAGGGATGAGGATGTACCTCAAAGTAAAAATGCCTCTGGGTACCATCCCTAGAACCAGAAAACAAACAAATGATAGGGAATGACTTCTGAAGCAAATCACACTCTTCACTGGAGATAGCTGTTACAGAAAGAGTAGACTGCTGAACGCAACGGGCAGTGCCGCCCCACCAGTGAAGCTCCCCAGTGCAGAACAGGGGTGTGATGCCAGTTTGCTATTTTCCTAGCCGAATTCACATATGAATGGGGTAGAATAAGTGGTATACTTTTTTGGAGGAAAATAATTTATTTCCTTCCAATTTTCTTTTAAGTAACGTTCTCAATGAGCACTGCCCTGTACAGTCTTTTGTGATGATGGAAAAATTGCATTATTTAGCAAAAGGTCAGCTGACATAGACATGCTCATAAGGCACTCCGCAACTTAGTGAGACTCGGTTTCAAAATAAAGAATAAAAAATAGGGCTGGGGGTATAGCTTGGAGGTAGAATGCCCCTGAGTTCAATCCCTAGTACCGAAAAAAAGAAAAAAAAAAAAACCCAAAAAACTCAATGCGACATTGATTTTGGTTAGAAAGCAATCACACCATATTCCTTCATGTGTATGTGCTATGTGTAACTTAGCCACACCTTTATTTTTCTCATGATAGTTGTTTTCCTTTTTCTTTCTGTTGTAAATACTTTAAAAATGACAGCTCCAGCTGGGCATGGTGGTGCATGCTTGTAATCCCAGCATTCGGGAGGCTGAGACCGGAGGATCTGGGTTTGTGGCCAGCCTCAGCTACCTAGTGAGGCAATCTGCAACTTAGTGAGACTTGGTTTCAAATAAAGAAAAAAAATAGGGCTGGGGTGTAGCTTGGAGGTAGAATGCCCCTAAGTTCAATCCCCAGTACCACAAAATAATAATAATAATAATAATAATAATAATAATAATAATAATAAATAATAAAATAATAATAATTCCATTATGGTTTGGTCTTTTTATTGTTTTTTTATTTAATTTAATTTTTGTGGTGCTGGAGATTGAACCCAAGAGCATTCTACCTCTGAGCGACACCCCAAGCCCTGTTTTTAATTTTTTATTTTGAAACAGGGTCTCACAAAGTTAGTGCACACTAGCCGAGGACCTGTGAGCTTCCTGTGTGAGGCTCCCAAGTATAGGGATTACAGGCGTGCACCACCATGCGTGGCTTGGTTTAGATCTTAATGTCCCTAAAGGCTGGGTTACCTGTGTGTGATATAACCAGGAGGTCCTGGAACCTTTAGAAGGTGGGGCTTAAGCCAGGGGTGGTGGCTCACGCGTGTAATCCCAGCATTCGGGAGGCTGAGACAGGAGGATACAGGTTCGCAGCCAGCCTCAGCTACCTAGTGAGGCATTCCGCAACTTAAACCCTGTTTCAAAATAAATAATAAAAAATAGGGCTGGGGTATTAGCTCGGAGGTAGAATGCCCCTGAGTTCAATCCCCAGTACCGCAAAAAAAAAAGAAGGTGGGGCTTAGTGGATGAGATTAGGTTCCTGGGGATGTGTCCTTGAAGGCTCTCTCTCTCTCTCTCTCTCTCTCTCTCTCTCTCTCTCTCTCTCTCTCTCTCTCTCTTATCTTTCCAAATGCCATGTCATTGGGTGAAGAGGTTTCCTCCACAATGCACTCCTATCATGATGTATGTTCCTGCCACAGGCCCAAAAGCAATGGGATTGAATGGCCACGGATTGAAATCACTGAAACAATAAGCCAAAATAAACCTTTCCCCCTTATAAGTTGTTTATCTCAGGTATTTCATCACAGCAACAGAAAGCTGACACACATTCAAAGGGAATTTTTGTGTGTGTGGCATTGGGGATTGAACCCAGGGGCATTCTACCACTGGGCTATACCCTCAGCCCTATTTTATTTATTATTTTGAAACAGGGTCTCACTAAATTGCTGAGGGTCTTGCTAAATTGCTGAGGCTGGTCTTGAACTTGCAGTCCTCCTGTCTCAGCCTCTCAAGTACTGGGATGACAGGCATACTCCACCACAACTGGCTTTGAAGAGTATTTTTGAGATACTTATAAATAGTACACTCTGAAATGGGAAAGCTGACTATCTTGTTAATAATCCTAATCTCTTGGAGTTTTACTTATCATTTAAGACTAACCAATCTCCAAGGAAGATTAAACATTGTGCTAATTCATAAATGAGTATAAGTATTTGGATGCCAGAGAGAAAGAAAGAATGCATCAAAACCAGTGCTACTGGGAAAGAGGCATAGAGGAGGCCTGCAGATATTCTACCCGAAGTTGCAAAAGTTAGATTCCTTGAATACATACGTTGGCATGAAATTCCTAGATTGGTTAGGGAAGGAAGATTGCAATCCTGGTACCAGCACTGAAGGGATGTCCACACACAGGGGCAGGATATAAAAGAGCTGGCCATAATGGGACAGGAGTAAGCAGGAAGGCAGGAGGAGAGGATGCCCTAGACAGGCCCAGGATCCTGGGGTAGCTACACTGGGAGGCCTCCCGGAGAATGGCAGATTTTGTTGTTGTATTTTTTTAATAGGTGCATTATAATCATACATCTTAATGAGGTTCAAGCTGGTAGAGGCATACATGCACACAGCACTCTTTTAGCCCTTCCCCAATTCCCACTCCATTCCCTCCCCTCTCCCTCCTTCTCATGTTCAGCTTAGTGATTGACTTTGATATGTTTGTGAATGGACATCGTGTGCATTAGGGTGTTTCCCTCTCACCACTCCACCAATCACCTTCAGTTAATGCATGTTTATCTATGTTTATAGCCACACAATTCACAATTGCCAAACTATGGAACCAGTCAAGATGTCCATCAAGAGATGAATGGATTACAAAACTATAGGATATGTACCCAGTGGAATTTTACTCAGCCATAAAGAAGAACAAAATCATGTCATTTGCAGGGAAATGGATGGAACTGGAAAACATTATGTTAAGTGAGATTAGTCAGTCACAAAAAGTAAAAAATCAGATGCTCTCCCTAATATGCAGAAACAAGGGAGAAAATGGGTCATAGGAGGGACTCTGGAGGAAGACAGATACATATGCTTCAGGAATAAAGATGAAATAAAGACATGTGCAGACAAAGAAAAATTAAGAAAAATCATTTCTAACAGGCCTCCCCTAAACTCCTAAAAGAATTTCTTCTGGAAATAAGGGAAATGATATCCAACAGAGACATGGAACACTGGCAACAAAGAAAGAGCAAAATGTAAATAAAATAGACCATTCTACTCTTGAGTTCCTTAAAGTATATTTGAAGGCTGGAAGCAAACATTGAAACACCGTCTGACAAGGTTTTTAATCATACACATGTACATACACATGAGACAGTAATTAAAACATAAATGGGGTAAGGATGGGTAAAAAGGAAAAAAATGCTTACTGGAAATGGTAAAATGTTGATTTTTTGGTAGATAGCAAAAATCTAAATCCATATAGTATAATCTTAAAGCAACTATTTCAAAACTACACAAGGACAAGTAGCAAGGCTTTGTGGTGCATACCTGTAATCCCACTTCATGGGAAGCTGAGACAAGAGGATTGTAGGTTTGAAGCCAGCTTCAGCAACTTGGTAAGGCCCTCTGCAACTTACTGAGACCCTGTTTCCAAATAAGAAATAAAAGAGGGCTGGTGATGTAGCTTAGAGATAGAAGACCCCTGAGTTCAATCCCTAATACCACACACAGGCAAACAAAAATACGTAGTCAAAAATCAATAGATACTTTTTAAAAAAATATTTCCCCAAATAAGAAGAATAGAGAAAAACAAGACATGTGATCCCTACTTTTATGGCAACAATTATAGTACTGATATTTTCTGATAAAACCCCTAAAAATTATGTAAAGCTGAGCCCTGCAACATAGACTAACATGGGTGACCCACGAATTCAGGAATAGCCTCAGTAAGGAGATGAGCTTTCATTGGGAGGAAAAGTGAGACTGGTGAAGGACAACCCAGGAAAATAGAAACAGGGCGTGGTAATCGCAGTACTTGGGAGGCTGAGACAGGAGGATCGCAGGTTGGAGACCAGCCTTGGTAATTTAGTGAGTCTCTCAGTAACCTAGAGAGATCCTGTTTCAAAAGCAAAATTAAAGAGAATGGAGGTGTAGCTTGGAGGTAGAACACCTGTGGGTTCAATTTCTAGTACCACAAAAAAAAGAGGAGGGGGAGAAGGAGGAGAAAGAGGGGGAGGAGCAGGAGGAGGAGGAGGAGGAGGAAGAAAGGCTTGAGCAAAGATCCCAAGACAGGAGACCAATTGAGTGTTAGAGAAATTGAAAGATCACAAGATCTGGAGGGATAAGCCTGGAGCATGCTGGGTAAAGGAAGGAAGGGGGATAAGAACTCTGAAAGACCTTGTAGGCTGCAGTTACAATTTGGATTTTGTTTTAAGCCCAATAAGAAGCTTCAGAAGTCTTGCATTGGACAATCAAAGGGTTACTCCGGAGAACCCACCTACCTCTACCCAAGAACGGAGGATGGAGGTTTCTGGGTAAAGCATGTAAGCATTCCCCCAGGGTTTGGCTGAGAGTCACACAGCAAAACAATCAAGGAGGTCCCAGGCAAGAGCCAGCCCTCTTATTCCTTTGACAGCTGCGTGGTTAGCTTCCCTGGGCAGAAATGTGTACAAATCTGGATTACATCTAACCGTCAGATGCCTTATCTAAAAGGCGACAGCCAAAGGTTTGATCTTTGGCCTCAGGGGAGAATTAAAAGGTGTTTATGTTTCAGAAATAATCAGAGTCAGACATCTCAAAATAAAATTCTTTGTCAGCCTATCAATATTTATGAATGTGTACGGTTTCCGACAGCACCATTCCATGATTTCCATGCATTGCAGCTTGGGAGACGTTTAACCTGGAAGATAGCATCTCTCCAACAGCACAGTTCTCACTTTACAGAGCAGAGCAAGGTTTATTTAAAACCCTGACCCATCTGTAGTTAAGTTATCTGTGCTCATCTTTCTCGCTGGAATCGACCACAGCAAGGTCTCTTTATGTACGACAGACTTGAATAAAGTAAGCCACAGTTTACCCATGCATGATTGAGTCCAAAAAAATCCCCATGAATCAATAAACCATGAACACTGCAGACCATGACTAATCTAGTTGGGAATGAAGGTGAGATTTGACTTCAGAATTAAAGGTGTATAGTTGGAGTTTGGTGGGGGTTGACCTATCATGTGAACTTGACTGGGTCATTTTTACCTTCACAGGCTACAGTTGTATTATCTGCAGAGTAGTCATTGTATATAAACACACATGTGCACACACACACACACACACACACACACACACACACGATGCACACAAGGAAAGGGAGAAGTGTTGAATAAGATATGGTCTCAGGTAAAGTCTAGCCTTAGCCTAACTCGTAGGAGGAGGAAGAATGGACCAGGGATGTAATATAGTAGTTGTATCTCATTTAAGTTTCCACCTTGACACAAGCCTTTCCCCCTATGATCAGATACTTGGGCATCTTTTTTTTTTATTCTTTATTTTGAAACCGAGTCTCACTAAGTTGCGGAGGGCCTCACTAGGTAGCTGAGGCTGGTCGCAAACCCAGATCCTCCGGTCTCAGCCTCCCAAATGCTGGGATTACAAGCGTTTGCCACCACACCCAGCTTTTGGGCATCTGGACTACTCTCAGGTGATGAGAATTTGTAAAAGAAGGCCAACCAAGAGCCCTTAGTGGTTAACATTACAGCAGTTGTGGGATAGACTCACTGGCCTCGTGAAGGAGTCTTGGACAGGGCATCAGAATATATGATATAAGGTATAAGAATACACACACACACACACACAGCTGGGCACACGCCTGTAATCACAGTACTTGGGAGGCTGAGACAGGAGGATCGCAGGTTCTAGGCCAGTCTCAACAACTTAGCAGACCCATGTTTCAAAATAAAAAATAAAGTAGGGCTGAAGTTATAGTTAAGAAATAGTAGCCAGGTGTGGTGGTGAGCACTTGTAATCCCAGTACTTGGAAGGCTGAGACCGAGGATCTGGGTTCACGGCCAGCTTCAGCTACTTAGTGGGGCCCTCCACAACTTAGTGAGACCCTGTTTCAAAATAGAGAATAAAAAAAAAATAGGACTGGGGTGTCTGGCATAACTCAGAGGTAGAATGCCCCTGGGTTCAATCCTTAGTACTGAAAAAAAAAAAAAAAATAGTGGCGCACACTTATAATCTCAGTATTTGGGAGGCTGAGACAGGAGGATTGCAGGTTCGAGGCCAGCTTCAGCTAATTAGTGAGGACCTTTGCAATTTAGTGAGACCCTATTTCAAAAATAAAGAATCAATAATAGGGCTGGGGTGTAGCTTGGAGGTAGAATGTTCCTGGGTTCCATCCCTAGTAGTGTAAAAAAAAGAAAAAGAAAAGAAAAGAAGTAGAATGTCCCTGGGTTCAATCCCCAGTACTAATAAATAAATAAATAAGAATACACACACACAGAAAAAGAAAGAAGAAATTTGACTTTTATTTCCTCTACTGTCTTGCATGAGAACAAATTAATACTTGGGGAAAGTTCTAGAAGGGCATACATTGTGCATTCCCAAATCAATCGTAAGTTTCCTTGATCACCTTATTCTGGGCCCTCTGCCCCAGCAAGTTGACTGACTCCAAGGAGGCTCCTGGGTGCTTCTTTTTTAGAAGGTTCCCAGGTGTACCTCCTCTGCTGTCCACCCTCCCTGCTGCACTTAGTCAAAATGGAGAACTCCATTCGTAAGGACCCAATAACAACACCCTGTGCACGGTACTCACTTTCAGAACCAACCATTGTTCACTCCAATCCCAAGACCCCTTCAACGCACATGGCCGGTGGCAGTCAGGGACTCTAAGCCGCTTCTCTCTTCTGTGAATTTGAGAGATGCCACCAAGCTCAAGTTGCAGTCCACCTGAGAGAAAAAGTGCTTGTCTAACTGTGTGATGCTAATGTTCCCTGCACGAAGAAATACAACTCCAGCTCGCCTCGCCCGGGGTTCCAGAGACCCTGGGCCACCTTGACACCTCAGGGCCCTTCCGAGAAAGGAGCAAGTTGAACCGAATTTTTTTAAAGGATACAAAAGGAACGCATATGTTTTGCACTTGGAGAAGCTAATATTGAAGAAAGGAAAATCGTGAAAGTGGGAAGGGACAAAATAAATCCCAGGCTAGGAGCCAAATGCCGTGGCAGCAGCTGGGTGCGGCAGAGAACTGTGAACTCCGCTGAACTATTTTGAGCCTCCAGTTGGGTCCATTTCTTTCCGGTACAGTACTCTCTGATTACTGAGGGGTCTAGAGTTGCATCCTGCCCTCCCACCCCTATTCTCCCAGATGCAGCAATTGAGCATCATCCGGTAACCCTTTCCAGACTGGGATTCTCAGCCTTCTAGATACGCTGTCCTGAACTGGCCCCACCTTCAGCAGTCTTGCAATCCTCCGCCAGCCGGGCTGCTCCGTGGTTGCCTGGCGCCTACTGGCATCCAGCACAAAGGGCTGGCACTGTTTTTTTTTTCTGTTGTTTTCAGAACAATACTGCAAAACACAATTCCATCTCAGCAGCTGTGTGGTAAGCTGCTTCAAAGCTTGGTGGCTTAAGACCCCTATGGTATCATCTCGGTGGTTCTATGTGCTGAGCTAGCTTTGCTAGGCAGTCCTCCGGGCAGGCTCTTATAGTCTTTCATGCCACTGCAGTTAGATGGCACCTGGGGCTGGTGTCGTCTGGAAGCTCAGCTGGGGAGTCAGCTGTAGTCTTCAACCATCCCCTGTCTATGCGGTTGCTCAGACAGGGTAGCTAGACCTCCTACATGGTGGTTCAGGCATCATAAAGTGAACATTGCAAGAAAGGGTAAAGGTAGAAGCTGTCATATCTTCTGAAATCCTAGCCTAGGAAAACCCTAGCATCGTTTCCTCCATGTCTTATTGGTAAAAGCATCCACTGGTCCAGCTTGGCTTCCAGGCAAAAGAAGATAAACCCCACCCCTGAATGGGGAGCACAGCACACAGGTACAGGGAGAGGCAGTTCAGTTAGGAGTGTCATCAGAGATGACTTGCCATAGCCCGAAGCCGATGCACACGTGAGAGCTTGTTAGCGCTGTGGTGATGTGTAATTTGATGGTGGTCACTAAGGTGATGCAGTGTGTTCCGGGGGCTGAAAGTCCATGTCTCAGCAGGGCCCCCTGTGTCATCGGAATTACTTGAGAAACACTGGCTCTTCCATTCAGAAGCTCCATCCCTTTTGTGAAAGCAGGGACTTTGATCTGTTTACATACTTTTCCTAGAGCCTAAACCAAACTCTTAGCTTGAAGGTGGATTACAAAACTATGGGATATGTACACTGTTAGGTCAGAGGTTACATGGGGCCTAGTGGGCAGCACAAGTAACCTCAGGCAGTAAAAACAAAAGAAGCAACTGCGCCATAACAAGTCAAAATGTCAGTCTGACCCAAACTAGGGAGCAGTTGCCAGAGCAGGAACACTCCAACCTTGACCACGAAGGTCAGCCCCACCACATGTGGGCAACCGAGTCCGGCTGTTCCCAAACTAAGCATCACCCCCTCCCCTGCTCTCTGTGACCCCCCCCCCGCCTTGTTCTCCCTGATCCTGAGACCAGGCACTACCCCCTCCCCTGCTCTCCCTGCTATAAAGATTTTCCTGCAGACCCCTAACTCTGCTGCTCTCCTGCGTGAGACAGCCTGACAGCTTCCCTTTAATAAACCTGCCCTGATTGGACCAGCCTCGGGGGTCTTTTGTCTCTTGGGTCACACTGATTACCTTACATACACAATGGAATTTTACTCAGCCATAAAGAAGAACAAAATCATGTCATTCGAGGGAAGTGGATGGAACTGGAAAACATGCTAAGGGAGATTAGTCAGTCACAAAAATTGAATGCTCTCCCTAATATGCAGAAGCTAGGGAGCAAGTGGGTCATAGGAGGGACTCTAGACAAAGGAGAAACTTTAGATGAGCAAAGATGGTGACTTAAGGTGATGGGGGGGAAGAAAAACACTCTAATGCACATGACATACATTCACAAACATATCAAAGTCAATCACTAAGCTGAACATGAGAAGGAGGGAGGGGCAAGAGAATGGGGTGGGAACTGGGGAAGGGTTAAATGAGTGCTGTGTTCATGTATGCCTCTACCAGCATGTGCCTCACAAAGATGTATGATTACAATGCACTAATAAAAATTTTTAAAAAATAGAAAAAAAGGAAGGTAACCTAGAATAAATATAGGTAGGTGAATCTAGTAGATAGAATGGTAGGTTCCCCCCAAAAGATATGTCCATTCCATAGGGCCTTGAATTTGTGAACATGACTTTCTTTGGGAAAATATATATATATATATATAATCAAAGGGTAATATATATACTTTGCATATATCATTAAGAATCTCCAAATGAAATCCTCTAGATTTAGGGTGGAATCTAACCTCAGTGACAGGTATCCTTATAAGAGAAATTAAGAGACCCAGGCATGGTGGCACACACTTGTAATCTCAATACTTGGGAGGCTGAGACTGGAGGATCATAGGTTCAAGGCCAGCCTCATCAACTTAAGAGACCCTGTTTAGAAATGAAAAATAAAAAAGACTGAGGGTGTAGCTCGGAGGTAGAATGCCCCTGGGTTCAACCTCCTAGTACTAAAAGAGAGAGAAAAGCAGAGAAAGTTTTATGACACAGAGGTGATGTAAAGACAGAGAAATCCAAGTGATGAATTTACAAACCTGGGAACACCAAGAATTGCCTGTAGACTGTGGAAGCAGGAGAAGCATAGATCAGAATCCCCCTCAGAGGCTTCAGGGTCAGACCCTGAGGACACCGAGATTCTGGACCTCTGGCCTCCTGAATAGGGAGAGAATAAATGTAGATAGTGTTAAGCTACAAAGTGTGTGGTCATTTGTTTGGGAAGCCCTAGGAAAGGAATAGAATGAATGAATGAATGAATGAATGAATGAATGAATGAATTGAATGAATGAATTGAATGAATGAATGAATGAATGAATGAATATGCAAATAGTCTGAATTTCTGGAAATGGATTAGGAGAACTTAAGGTGAAGGAAGGAGAGCATGCAAAGATTCCATGATAATAAACTTTGGTCTCTTTCTGCCTACCTCGATTTAAATCTAATTTCAGCTCCTCCCTTGGGCCACAAGCCTTGGACTGGGGCAGAGACATGACCACAGTTGTGTTAAGAATGTTGAGTATAGGCACTTCATGGACCAGGGCTGCAGGGCACCCGAATGAGGCTGGGGTGTGTTTGCAAGAGAGAATATATATGAAAGAAGAGATGCTTTATGCTTCTGCACCTTAGGTCTGGTTGACTCCAAAGATTGAACTGTCATTGGGTAAAAGTATGGGGGGAAACTTCTATCCAGGCAGGGGTCGCTAAGAAACCCATTCTAGAAACGGTCATCTCTTGCTTGCTCAGAAGGAACCCATGAAGAGGAAGTAATTTTGCCAACGTTCCAGCAACAGTGTCCACATGGGACAGGATATGGAAAGGGGAGGGAAAAAGGCAAGCCAGGAATTCCTGCGTCTCATTTCTTCCAATAATAAAAGCAGAGCAACCAAAGCCCTCGAGGGCCGGGTACCTGTGAATGAACGCGCCCTTTGCCCTTGTTCCCTCCACTGCTTCTTTTCCCATGACCTCATCAGCCAACACTGTGGTGTGAAAAATGTCCTGGAAATGACAGGAATCAGGGAGCCAACGTGCAGGCGCAGCCACAAGCACAGGCTGAACAGCTAAATGCGCGCACACACACACACACACACACTCACACACACACACATACACACACTCACACATACTTACACTCACACACACTCACACACACATGCACATTCACACACACACTCACACACACATGCACACTCACACACATGCACACTCACACACACTCTCACACTCACACACACACACCACGATGGGGGGCGGAGGAACTGGGTTTTGGAGGCAAGGTTAATGGACCTCATCATTTTCTATCTGAAAATCTGCGCACTCTCTGCGGTCCCTGACATTTGTGATAAGCAGCTCTCTTGCTCTGCAGAACATCTCTGTCGTAGCTTTCTAGCCCTGACAACACTAGGAAAGAATTCTTGGAGTCCGATTACTTTCCCAAAGGGAGTACTAAAAGGGAGAAAGTAATGAAAAATGATAATGTATTTCTGAATCTCCGGTGATAAGAAGGTGACTATAGATTTTTCTCTCTGTGAATGGCATTTCTAGAGACTTTTCCTACCTGCCTTATCATCATCAATGATCACACTCCACCCAGACTTCATTTTCTCTGGACATTTATGATTGTCTAATAGTATGTCAATTGGCTAATTATCTCCTGACAAAATGTATACTCTACAAGGTCAAGGACTTTGTCTCATTCTCTGCCATAGTAGCTAGTATACAACAGGTGCTCATTAAGTATCTGTCTAATGAATGAATTCACATTAAGCTCCCTTCAATGAGATTGCAATGTACATGGAGAACCATAATGCCCAGGAATGCTATGAGGCATGAAGAGGATTGAGAGACCACCACAAAGTCCCCACAAAAGAATTTATAGACTAAGAGAGGTGACTCAGGCACAGCTGCAGCGCACAGCAGACTTTGAGACACCTGTCATCTGAGAATAAGTCTTTCTTATTCCATGCCCTTGGGGTAGTAATTTGTTTTTTGTGGAACTCAGCTTCTTCGTCTGCAAGATAAGCATCTTTGCCTAGCTAATCACTAGCATCCCGCCATGCCTGCCCTGGAGGGGATGTGAACCAAAGAGCAGGATTGAGCATCAATCCCCTCATAAGTCTGAGGCATGAGCAAAAATCTGGCACTAGATTAATGAAAGTTATAGGATCCATAAACCCAACTGTCTGCTATTAAGAACTATTGCAAGGATGCTCTGCATGCAATTAATTACAACAAAGAGAAAATTGGAAACCAAACTGGAAACTGTTTAGAGTGTTTTGTTTTGAACTAATTATGGACTTAAGTTGCAATAATTGTTGAGTTTCCGAACATCCCTTACTCAGCTTCTCCTAATATTCGAATAATCTCTTTGTCTATGGCACTCTGAATTTTATCTGAGTTGTTTTGAGTTGTGGGATATTTTACTTTCATCCTGCTCTGTGCCCAGTGCTCTTTATTCAGCAGTGGAAATTGTCTTCTATTATTTCTTTGATTATTTTCTCATTCATACTGTCTTTGTTCTCTCTTGGAGAAATTCTGAATAGTTGGGAATTGGTTATGTTGATCTCTATGTCTTTCAATCATACCCCCTGGTTTTCTTTTATCTCTCTCTCTCTTTTTTTTTTTTTTTTTTTTTTTTTTTGCAGAACTGGGGTTGAACCCAGGGGCATTCTACATCTGAACTACACCTCCAGTTCTATTTTTTATTCTTTATTTTGAAACGGGGTCTCACTAAGTTGCAGAGGGCCTCACTAAGTAGCTGAGGCTGGCCACAAACCCAGATCCTCCCGTCTCAGCCTCCCAAGTAGTGGGATTATAAGGATACACCACCACGCCTGGCTCATCTTTTATCTCTTTCTTTACATTCTGAGTATATAAAATACTGACTTCAAATGTTTAAAATCATTCATTATGGTAATAACAGCCATCTCGGGACATTGTCAAATGTCTGGGGGTGGAGGCACAAAACTTTCTCCAGTTGAGAATCATTCATTTGAAAGAACTCTCTTTGTTTCTCTGATTCTTTCTTCTTTACAGTGGCTTGTATCTCTTTTTGTTTTTGTTTCAGTAGTGGTCACAATCACTCATATGATGAGGCATTGTTGAAATTCTTTCTTGTTACCTGATTTGCTTCTGTGTTCCAGTCCCAAGCCTTCTGTTTGTTCCCGTGGTCCGTTCTCAGAGTGTCTGATGTCTCGATTTCTTGTACATATTCATAAATGTAGGTCTTTGTCAATTATTACAGGTCACTAAAGGGAGCTTGTGCCTCCTATGAAGAGGTCCCACCCCCACCCCTTCGACAGTCCTCTTTCCTGAATCAGGAACCCTGGCTCCTCAAAGGTTCTTTTATAGGAATAAGGAGGCTTCATTTTAGGGTAAATCCGCTCAAAGCAAGCAGGAAGATGGTTGTCCCTCCTCATCATGGGGGATGCACAGGACCCAGTTACCCATATAACACCCATAGGAGTAGTCGTAAGAGAGCTCTCAAGGCTCCCCTTGACTCCTGTGTCACGCCTGGCTCTCCCCATCTCTGAATTACTAAAGCCAAGTCAGGGATGTTTCTGAGGCTTCTGAAAAGAATAATTTCCATGTTTATCCCCTCAATTATAGCCTCGCCTCGGGTGCAAGCTGGGTCCCTTCCTCCAAATGTCTATAGATGATTGACTAGACAAAATATTTTACATCTATACTCTGGGAAACTTACACAACCATGAAAGGAAACAAATATTGAGCGAGGCATGGTGGTGCATGCCTGTAATCCCAGTATTTGGGAGGCTGAGATAGGAGGATCACAGGATCAAGATTGGCCTCAGCAACTTAGCAAGATTCTCAGTAACCTAGAAAGGCCCTGTTTTAAAAATAATAATATTAAAAAGGGGTGGGGATGTAGATTGGAGGTGGACCCTCTCCTCCCCGGACTCTATCCCCAACACCACAAAAATAAATCAGTAAATAAAATAAAAATAAACAAATATTGATATGCTCAACCAACTGGGTTGAATCTCAGGGGAATTATATTCAGGGAGGGAAAAGCTGATCCAAAAGCTTACATAGTGTCTGATTCTATTTATGAGATTCTTAGAATGACAAAATCATAGAGATGGAGAACAGATGACTTGCAGCCAGCGTTTGGGGATGCAGAACGGCACAGGACGGGTGTGACATGAGAGGCAGCACTGGGAGAACTTTGCAGTGATGGGATGGTTCCGTGTCTTGATTGTGGCAGCTGAGACACAAATATACACATTTGATGCAAGTGCCCATTTGATGCATCGACACAAACACACATTCAAGAGCATGTTAAGCTGGGGGAGTCGGAAGAGGCTCTATGGATTGTACCACGTCAAAGTCACAACTTGGATATTATGTCTGAGATAGGTAAGAGAAGGCTTACCATTGGAGAAGACTTCTCTTAAAAGTATTTCCCCATAGTTCACTTCGTATTTCTGCTAAGGTGTCACTTTGTTAAGTCCCTTCAGAGCAGCGGTAATCAAGGTGTGGCCACACTCCCAGATCAGCAACTTGTTAGTGAATCAGAAACTCTGGGGTGGAGACCGGCATGGTGGTGCATGCCTGTAATCCCAGTATTTGAGAGGCTGAGACAGGAAGATCACAGGTTCATGGCCAGCTTCAGCAACTTAGTAAGACCTTGTTTCAAAATAAAAATAATAAAATAGAGCTGGGGGCATAGTTCACAGGTAGAATGCCCCTGGGTTCTATCCCCAGTACCAAAATAATAAAAATAAACAATAAACTCTGGGACAGAGATCCATTTTAATACACCCTCTTGGAGAATCCAATGCATCTTACAATTTCAAAACTACTATCTTAGAACATGGTAATAGACTCTCTGTTTGGGAAATTGGTTGCCGTGAGAATATATATTTCTTTATGGCTTAAAAGAAAAAAGCAGAGATGGGAAGGAAAAATCTTTCATAAAATTACTTATATCCTTGCTTCTGCAATGAAGAGCATTGCATATTTATTTATTTTATTGTTTATCATTATGTTGTTTTACTTTTGCTTTTGCTGCTAGGAAACTCAGAGCTGAATTGAAAGCTCAATCACCGTAGGTCTATTAACCCACGGAGTTATCCTATGTGTTTAGTTCTCTTGCTTTCCTTGACCTTGCTTCTTATTTTTTTTTATCTTGCTGGGTTTTTGTCATTTTGGGGAGAATCAAAAGCTATCAAACCCAGTTGGACAAACAAAAGAGTCCTCCACAAGGGAGGCAGCATGTTCTTCTGTTGCCACATGTCCCCTTCCAAGTATGAAATCCAGACCATGCAGATGTGAGCCGATCTCAAGCAGTTTCAAAAATAGAAGACTACAGAGCATGCGAATACAAACACTGCCTAGGAGAAACATTGTCATGCGCAATTCCCAGGGATACTCTGACAAAAGGGAACCATTATGGCCTTTTGGTTTCAATATGGGAGAAAGGGTTTGGCCTTTGATTTATTGCATTAGCATACTCCTGCCATTGTTCCTTTGGCTTCCTGCCCTTGGGTGATGTTTTATTGTTGAGAATTATTTTCTGTTTCCATCATCTTGAAGTCAACAGTACATGTTTCTATTGTCTTTTTATTTTCTCTGAGCCAACGGAGGACAAATCGAATTTCCAGTTGATAAGGTCCTTCAAAAATTTTGCGTGAGCTGGGCATGGTGGCACATGCTTATAATTCTAGCATTTGGGAGGCTGAGACTGGAGGATCTGGGTTCACGGCCAGCCTCAGCTACTTAGTGAGGCCTTCTGCAACTTAGTGAGACCCTGTTTCAAAATAAAGAATAAAAAATAGGGCTTGGGCTGTAGCTTGGAGGTAGAATGCCCCCAGGTTCCATCCCTAGTACCGCAAAAAAAAAGAAAAAAACTTTGCATGTGACCCACAAAATACCAGGACTAATGATAAGTGGAACAGTTCTCATGAATGTATGATATCTGTGATACCTTTTAACATATCAGTTGAATGAATATGCTGGGTATGGTGGCACATGGCTGTAATTCCAGTACTTTGGAGGCCGAGACAGGAGGATTGCAGCTTCAAGTCCAGCCTCAGCAATTTAGTGAGGCCCTTAGCAACCTAGATAGACCTTGTTTCCCAACAACAACAATAAAGCAAATGTAAAGGGCTACAGTATAGCTCAGAGGTAGAATGAACCCTAGGCTCAATCCCCAGTACCCACCTCCCACTACCACACAAAAAAATTAAATGAATTACCACAACTATCATCAATAATCAGCAAATGTTTCCTGAACAACATTTCAGTTGCTTTTTCTTTAAGTCTGACTTTGGAGGCTAGAGAAAAAGCATAAAATTATTATGGTTAGATATAAAATATCCCCTGAAGAGCTCCTATGTTGATATTTAGAGTTGATATAAAATTAAATCATGGGGATCTAACTTCATCAGTGGATAAATTCATTGTAGTGGATTCACTGGGTGGTCACCTAGGCGGGTGGGTGTGGCTGGAGAAGGTGGGTCCCTGGGGTGTGGCCTTGGGGACTGTGCTTTGTCTTTGAACCCCCTTGCTTGCGTGCTTGCTGGCTGGCTCTCTCTGCTTCTGGTCTCCGTGATGTGAGAGCAGAGCCCTTCTCTCTCTCCTCTCTTTTCCCCCAACCATGCCCTGAGCGCCACAGACCTTAGCCTCACCTGGACTGAATGCAGAATCTCCAAAAGAAAAAAGCTGTGAGCAAATCAGTCTTCCTTCCTCTAAGTTGTGTGGTCAGTTGTTTTGGATTATAGCAATGATAATGCTGGCCAAGACAAAACGTATCCCCCATGCCTGAAGACTAAGTACATTTCTTCTGGACCTCAGTGTTCTAGAGTCCTTCCTACAGTATCGATTTGTTCTTGGATTCCCTATCCAGTCATTTTCTAGGCTGCTTCCCATCAGGCCTCTGCCAGTAGGATGAGTCCTGTTCTAAGTCAAGCAACTACACAGGACCCCAAAGCAGCTGAGCACCTGCCTCCAAGCACCGCCACCTGTTAGAATGCCCTGCTGCTCAGTCCTCCAAAAGACCAAGCCCATGGACATCAGTACTGGGACACTCTAGATGTCTGCTCTTTCTCCTGGTGCACGCACAGTTCTTATGAGGTTGCCATAAATCACCATAAACACAGCACCCTAGAACAACATGAATGTATTACCTGGTATTTCTGGATTTCAGAAGTCTAATGATAGAGTCAACAGGTGGAAATCAAGGTGTTATTGGGCTGTATATATTATTAGAGGACCTAAGGGAGATTCTGTCTCCTTAGCTTTTCTAGCTTCTAGAGACTAGAGGCTGCCTCTAGTCCAGCTCCTGACTCCCTGTATCTACAAAGCCAGTTATAGCTGGTGGCACCTGTTCTGCTCTGATGTGCACTCTCTTCCTGCCTCCACTTCTGAAGACCTTTGGGATTCTCTTGGGCCCATGTGAGCCGTTTTGAAGAATCCATAGGTCAAAGGCTGCAGATCAGCTGCCTTCATGCTACCTGCAGCCTCCATTTCCTTCTCCTATGTAACATATTTATGGGTATTGAGGATTAAGACATGGGCATCTTGGGAGGAAGGATCAATAATCTTCTACTATAACCAGTCAGGCAGTGAGTGAGTTATCGCCAATGTGCACATAGATACCCAGTGTCACGTGAGGGCCACTTGCTTCTCTCGTTGTTTCCAGGACAACAGGGTAAGGCACAGCTGAAGCTCATCTCACTACTCACCTGGCCTGTCCCCTCTATAGCAGGAGGACTATAATAACGCCAATTTCATGGGGTAGCTGTAGGCATTGTATGAGAAAATATCTTGGTTTCTGGGATAATAGCAGCAACTTAAAATGTGTTGAAGGAATGAAATGTAAAATAATAATCATCATTATAGTTATATATGAAGCTGTGTTCCAGGGTACTAAGGTCTAGAGACACACCACCCTAAATCTGAAAGTATCTTTTTGGTACTGAGGATTGAACCCGGAGCATTTTACCTCTGAGCTACAGCCCTAGCCCTTTTTATTTTGAAACAAGGTCTCCCTTAGTTGACAAG
Source organism: Graphiurus murinus (assembly GCA_004027655.1). NCBI lineage: Eukaryota > Metazoa > Chordata > Mammalia > Rodentia > Gliridae > Graphiurus > Graphiurus murinus. The sequence goes on from PVLC010004056.1 coordinate 20,242, forward strand.
GCTGGCCTGGAACCTGCACTCCTCCTGTCTCAGCCTCCTAAATATGGAATTACAAGTGTGTGACACCACACTTGGCTGGAAGTGTCTTAACAGTCATCAAATGCAAGAAAGGAGCTGACGGCAACATCATTGGATGTATGGCAGTAGCAAGAGTAGAAACCAGCCCCAGATTAGAAATCACGAGACCTTGCTCCCCTCAGAGTCACTCAGCCACTTATCGGGACTGGGATGCCAGGCAAGCACAAGCATGTTCAACTGACTCCTTCCTTCCTTCCTTCCTTCCTTCCTTCCTTCCTTCCTTCCTTCCTTCCTTCCTTCCTGGGTGTGATGATTCCTCTGAGCACATCTCCTTACAGTCCTGAGTAAGAAACCTGGACTTTCTTTAACAAAATACATTTTTATGGGTGCATTGCAATCACACATCATTATGAAGTTAAGAGTGATAGGGTCATACATGTGGAATCCAGCCTTTCTAACCTATGGGAGCCACTCACCTTCAACTGATGTCCAGCTCTTTTTAAAAATAGCACTTCCATGTGAGACTACAACACATCAATAAAAGTATATGAAAATAACAAGAGAGAAAAAATAGCAAGTTTCTGTATAATTGAAAAAATGTCCACTATGGATACAAAACAGGACACATAATTATACATTCATGATAGAAGCAATTACACTGAGATGAACATTTTTATTTGACTTGAAATGAATACAAAAATGGTAACTATGTTTATCTTGATGTCGTAAATGGTGGGTGCTTTTTATTTTTTCTATCTTTTCTAGATTTTTCTAAATGACCATGACTTTTATAATGAGAAAAAATAAGAAGTGTTTGTTTTTAAAAATAACAATAATGAGAATGATTAATTTTAGTCAATTATTTTGTTCTCTCATGACCCCAGATTTCTAGAACCTGGATATTTGAGACCAGTATTTTCTTTATAGTACTAAAAATAGTTCTCCCATCTATCCCTTGCCCAGTATGTGGGGGGGCCTATTTTATCCCACTACCGCATTGCTACAAAAAAGAAGAAAAGGAAGAAGAGGACGAAGAGAAAGAAGAGGGGGGAAGAAGAGAATGAGGAAAGAGGAGGAGTAGAAAAGAGGGATGAGTAGGAGGAAAGAGAGAAGGAATGGGGAAGAGGAAAGAGAAATAAGAAAGGAGAAGGTAGAGGAGGAGGGGAAGGGAAGAGAAGGATGAGGAGGAAGAGGAGGAGAAGGAGGAGAAGAAGAAGAAGAAGAAGAAGAGAAGAGAGGAGGAAGAGGAGGAAGAATAATTAAACATGAATCACCTCAGTAAACAAGTCTATTGACCACATAAAAGTGCAATGTTGCTGTCAGTAAACAGAAGTCATCAACACCTGTGACCACATGGCATCTCGCAGCACCACTGTCTGCTCCCGTCCCCAAGTTCCCCAGCTTTGGGATGTGTTCTCTTTCAGTTGTCACCAGGCTCATTATTCAGGCAAACTCCTTTGCAACTTAAAGCTAAATAAAGAAATGTGTCCTGAGACTGGGTCAGAACACAAGTCTCTCCCAACCCACATTCCCCTCCGTGATCGGTTTAATCTCTGTCTGGGTGTGTTCTTAGCATATACGTTTACCATGGGCCATTTTCATGTGTCTTGGTTTTTCAGCACTGTATCCTTGAGGAAGGTCACAAACATTAAAATGATAACATATCATGTTAAAAATCACGGCTAAGTTCCAGTGTGTATGTGTGTGTGTGGAGGGGGGGGAATAACATGTTCTGTCTCACATTAGAATGAAGGAAAATGACTGGAGATGACAAGAGCATCATTTTCATAATATCTGGACACGTTTCTGACCGCCCGCTTGGGATAATGGAGTTAAAGTTTCAAAACTGATCTATATAGCTGGAAGGGTCACAGTGGGTGCACCCTGGTGTGGTGGAGGAGCAATGCATTAAGTTAGTAAATCAGACCCCAATTATGAAAAGATCTCAAATCTCTGAATAGAAATGGGAAGAAACTGTCTTACTCACAATTGGCTAGGAATTTAAAAAATCTGAGAAAAAAAAATGAGCCCTACTGGATTTCCAAAGGAATAATCCCAACAAATCAATTTTATGAGATATACAGGGTTTATTGTTTTACTTTTTAACAATAGAGGAATTATAAGAGTTTCATGATTGATGAACCTGACCTATTTTGTGTCTCTGAAACTCAGAAGTTTCCCAGTTGGCCCCTGTCAATCTACCTTCTTTTCTTTTATCCCACAATGATGAACTCACCCTCAATTTTATTCTACTGACCACTATCTTTTTCTGTAACTTAAGTCCCTGAGACATCCTGATATATAGAAATGTCATCAGCTTTCAGGACGTAGAATATGCTGATGTTACCAGCCAAGTGTGATTTCTAAACTCTCATGGCTCCACTTTGATAGTTATCATCATAATCATACCAGTAGCTAAAACTCCCTGAATGTTTTTGGGGTACCAAACATTTTTACTTGCGTTGTCTCATTGAATCCCTAGAACCACCATATGAGGTAGGTATCAGTTATGATACCTTCTGAGCTTCAGTGTTCTCCTTTATAAAATGGGAGTATGCAAAATAACATTGGTCACAGAGCAGGTTAATACTATATGTGTGTGTGTGTGTGTGTGTGTGTGTACATAAATATGTACATAAATACAAAACTATAGTTAAAAAGAAAATGTCCCCTAAAGAGCTCATTTATTAATGTTTGGAGCTGATGTAATTAACTTATGAGGGCTGTAATCATTGCAGTGAACAAATCTGTTTTAATGAACTTTGAGTGGTGCCATGCCAGTAGAGTGTGGTTGGAGGTAGGTGCAGCCTTAGAGATTATGTGAACAGTTCCTCCTCCCCTGCTCTCTCCTGTTTCCAGCCTCTGTGATGTGAGGAGCACAGTCCACGTGCCCTCCCTCTCTTCACCTCTCGCCAATGTGTCCTGAGATCCACAGTGCCCAGCCTCACATGGATGGAGCCGGATAACATAGAAAAATAAATCTTATTTCCTCTAAGTTACATAGTCAATCGTTAAAATCATAGCTGCAAGAATGCTGACCAGAATACAAGGTATATCTATTTTATATAATGTAAATATATATATACTTTTTATAAATATATACACATGATTTTTATTTTATATTATAAGCAAAATATATAATAATCTAAAAAGTAATATATCATCAGAATATATAATCAAGATATATAAAATATTTTATTTTATATAGTATAATTTTTCATTTTGTAAAGTAAGTAATATAATTTATATTACATATGTAATGTATGATTTATAACATATGAATACTAAATATATATAATTTTTAAAATACAGAAGATTAACAAAAACTGTGAGTTTTCATGCATCCTTCATCACACTTTCCTAATGATAATACACTTTTTTCCTCATTGTAAGAATCAAATCAGCAGAACCACACACAACAGGACAGGAATACTGCCACAAAGATCATCTAACATTTCACCAGTGTCTCACAGGAATGGCATGACTGTCCCCTTGATGGGAACTATATATTCTGATTATATATTACCTTTTAGATTATTATATATTTTGCTTACAATATAAAATAAAAATCATGGGTATATATTTATAAAGAGTATATATATTTACATTATATAAAATAGATATACCTTGTGTTCTGGTCAGCATTCTTGGTCAGCAGCTATGATTTTAAAGATTGACTATGTAACTTAGAGGAAATCTCACACTTGATCTGCCATTTTGTTTTTATTTTGCGATACTGAGGATTGAACCCAGAGGCATTGTACCTCTGCACTATACCCCCAATCCTTTTATTCTTTATTTTGAAACAGGGTCTCACCAAGTTGCTGAGGGCCTTACTAAGTGGTGAGGCTGGCTTTGGACCTGCGATCCTCCTGCCTCAACCTCCCAAGCACTGGGATTACAGGCATGCAACACCATACCCAGCTTTATCTGTTATAATTAATGATTCACCCTGTATACAGCATAGCTTGACTTTGCAGATCAACAAGTGTTTACATTAAGATTCAGCGATTCTTCATTTTGCTGGGCCCTTGATGGATTTAAAGAAATGTCCCTCTCCATAGAAAAATGCAGGGACAAGACAATCCTACAAGTTTTAGAGAGTTGGCTGACCCCCAGGATAACTCTCTTTGGATTCAATTTTATGGTTTTTTAAAGGCTGACAATTGCAGTCTGACCTGCTGACCTCACTTCCTATCTTCCCCTGGATCTGCTTAGAGCTCCTTTAAATCGATAACTCTGGAGGGGCAACCAAAAATTGCAGAACCGCTGTGTTTAAGACAGAGCTGCCCCGCTGAGCCATTGTTGGTTTGAGGCTGTGGAAGTGGCTTTTGGCCAAAGAATACATGTAACTGCCACCAGGACAGTCTCATCAAGTGTGAAGATGGTGGATCTGCTTCTCCTGCTGCGTTGAGCCCATTCCTTCAAGGATTTTCTGACAATGGGGCTGCCTAGCTGGCTTCTCAGCTCCTTCAGACTCCGGTGACTTCTTGCAAATTAATATTTATGAGACTTACATTCTGTCCAAGCCAAACATTCTAAGTTAAATGTTGTTGGCTTATTTCCCAATAAATGGAAAGTCTAAACTTCTCAGGCCAACGTTCCATCAGAGGATCAGGTGGTTATTAGTGAAATTCACACACACACACACACACACACACACACACACACACACACACACACACAATCTTAAAAGAGAATCAAAGGACAGTTGATCTTCGAATACTCCCAGATTCAGAAAGTGACACATTTTTTAGATAAACACAAAACCAAACTATTTATTGCATTTTCAAATATCGATGTGTTAAAAATACAACCATATCCAGTAATATTCACATCTTGAAACATAAAATCAGTCTATCCTCAACAAGGTCTGAGGAAAAAAACCCAGGCTTTGGAATTGGACAAATAAACCTGAGTTTGGATGTGACCCTTACTTGACTCAGTGACGTTGATGAGATAAATTTTCCTCTTCTCTAAACTGGAAGTATTGTACAAGAAAAAGGGTCTATGATAAAAATAAAATACAACAGTGTATATTAGTACTTGGCACCAATGACTAACTCAATAAATCTTAGTTTGGTCTCCTTTAAAATTTATATGCCAAACAGCAAGAAGGAAGATCCTACAATTATATCAAAATACAAAGAATTTGCTGGGTACAATGGCACACATCTGTAATCCCAGTATTTGGGAGGCTGAGACAGGAGGATCGCCGGTTCAAAAGCAGCCTCAGCAACCTAGCAAGGCTCTGAGTAACTTAATGAGACCCTGTTTCAATATACAAAATAAAATAGGGCTGGGGGGTATAGTTCAGATGTAGAACATCCCTAAATTCAATCCCTGGTACCACACACACACACACACACACACACACACACACACACACACACACACAATACATAAACTAAAGTAAATTAAATGTAAGAAACGTAAGTGATTAAGAGTGCAGATCTCTATATCCCTGTCAGGAAGTCACAATCAAAAACAACACACAAAACTGATTGGGATCAACTTTGGGCAAGATATAGTATGTGTATACCTTGCCACCTCCCCTGCTAAATGCAAATGTCAGCCCTGGATGCAGTGCTTGGAGCAACTAGTTACCTGGTGAGTCTGAACAGAAGAAAGACAGGAAGATTGAAGAAGCAGAACTTGAAGCTCTGCCCAGCCAGGAGTGAGTGTCCTGATTTCCCTCTCTAGGGATCACCCACCTTGGACGAATCTGTAGCCCAAACCTGAAGTGGACACTGCTATAGCCAGAAAGGACTTCAAGATGTGAATTTCTTACCCAAAGATCAGGAAAGGGACTTCTAAGGACCAGAGACAATGAAGGAATCTACCTTTTTGTTGTTGTTTGTTTGTTTGTGGTACTGGGGATTGAACCCAAGGGCATTCTACCTCTGAGCTACACCCCCAGCCCTATTTTTCAGTCTTTGAAACAGGGTCTCATTAAGTTGCGGAGGGCCTCACTAAGTAGCTGAGGCTGGTCACAAACCTGTGACCCTCCTGTCTCGGCCTCCCAAGTACTAGGATTACAGAATTGTGCTACCATGCCCAGCTCAAGAAATCTCTTTGATTTTTTGTTGTTGTTGTCAGTTTTATTTTGCTTTGTTTTAGTTTCTGTCCCAGCCCACAGACAATGCTGTCATATTGCAGAAGCAGAAGCTAGGCAGAGGCCAAAGATGGAAGGAAGAAAATCCACTGTAACCAGAATATCCCCAAAGAATATTCCTTATTCCAACAGAATAAGGAAAAGCACCATTATGATTTTTTTCTCTGTCCTCAACAAATACTAAATATGATGAATTTCAAGAAATCCATGTCCAGACACATCATAATTCAATTTGGAAATTAAAGACTAAAGAAAACTCTAAAAGTGGCCAGAGGAAAAAGACATGTGATCCAAAGGGAAATGAGTCAAGTGATTCTGGATTTCTCATACGAAGTCATAGATACTGGAAGAAACAAGGACAATGTAAAAGAATCAACTTGGAATTCTATATTCAGGAAAAGATCCTTTAGAAATGCAGCTGAGAGCCAGGTATGGTGGTGCAGGCCTGTAATCCCAGTACTTGGGAAGCTGAGACAGGAGGATCACTGGTTCAAGGCCAGCCTCAGGAGCTTAGTGAGGTTCCCTCAGCAACTTAGCAAGATCCTGTTTCCAAAATAAAAAATAAAATAGGGCTGGGGGCATAGCTCAGAGATAGAAAGCCTCTGGGTTCAACCCCCAGTACCAAAAAAGAAAAATGAAAAAGAAATGAAAGTGAGATAAAGGTGTCCTGAGTGAAGGAAAACTAAGAGGAGTCGTTACCAACAGAGTTGTTCTAAAGGAAATGTGTAAGAGAAGTGGGACCCAGGGGAAACATGGAGTGTCAAGAATGAAGGAGGAAGCCAGGTGTGGTGGCACACAACTGCGATTCCAGTACTTGGGAGGCTGAGACAGGCAGTTCGCAGGTTCGAGGACAACCTCAGCAATGTAGTGAGACTCCCAGTAATGTAGTGATGCTGTCTCAAAATAAAAAATAAAAAGGGCTGGGGATGTAGCACAGAGGTAGAATGCCCCCAGGTTCAATTCTTAAATTCTTAGTACTAGTAACACACACACATGTGAAGAGGGAGGAATACTAAAAATCATAAATATCTGGGCAAATATATTTTTTCTCCTCTCTATTTCACTAAACATGAATGATGGTTTGAAGTGAACGTTATGACACTAATCGATGTGGCTTTCAATGCACACAGATGCAACACATATGATAATGACAATAGAAAAGGTGAAAGAATATATATTGTGTTTAGGTTTCAACAATCCACAGAAAGTTCAAAACATTCATTGTAAGGGAAAGTAAAAAAAATAAGTCATTCCTTGTAATCCCTAGAGCAGCAACTAGAAAAAAAGAATAAATAGATCAATAGATAAATAATAATAAGATCAAATAATCCAGAAGATAGAAGAAAAGGTGAAACAAACAAAAAAGAAAAACAAAAGGAAAAAACAGAAAACAAATATATATAAATCCAAAAAGATCATTATATAAACATTAAATATGTGTCTACCCACACTGTTTGTCAAGATGGATTTTTAAAAGTAAGATCCATAGATATGTTCTTTATAAGACACTCACTTTAAATGCAATGATATAGGTTAAAAGATGGCAAAGATGTACCATTCAAACACTAATAAATATCTGGTGAAATTCTACTGAAATCATACAAAGTAGATTTCCAAGCAAGAAGAATTACCAGAAATAAAAGAAATATTATTTAATGATAAAAGCACAAACATGTGAAGAATCTATAAATTTAAAACTATAAAATATTGATAAAATAATTCAAAGATCACCTACATAAGTGGAGAAATATATCATATTTATGGATTGGAAGTTTTAGTATTGTTATAATGTAAATTCTATGTATATCCTAATTGATACAAAGATTCAATGCAATTCTAATAAAAATTCCAACAGGAATTTTTTATAGATATGCATAAGCTGATTTTAAAATGCAAATAAACAATCAAAGCTGATGGTAGACTCACACATTCTGATTTCAAGACTTATAAAACTATTATGATAATCAAGACAGTGTGGTCCTAGAGAAAAGTAAGACATATAGATCAAGAGAATTCATTTCAAAGTCCAGAAACAGACCAAAACAAATATAGGAAATTCACTTTGTTGACAAAAATATAAAGCACTTCTTTAGAAAAGTAATTTTTCCAACAAATGATATTTAATTAGCTGGACATCCATTTGCAAAAAGCAAACCTAGACAATGCAAATATTAACTCAAAACACATTAAAGATCTACTTTGTAATACATAAAATTACTCTAAAAATTTTAGAAAAAAAAAAAAAGAAGAAAAATCTTTGTTACATGGGGTTAGGCAAATGTCTTTAAACATATGGTACTTTGGGGATGCATATGATCTCCAATATTAAAGAGCTATAATAATAAAGCAATTGATCTCTAATATTCTATAATTCTAAATCTCTGTTGATCATTTATGATAACTTTAAAACTATTACCTATTTAACTACATTTAAAATATGAACTAACAATGCCAATGAAGTTATCTATTGTTAAGTTATTCTGTGAAGCATTTGGGAGAAAATTGGGTTAACCTAAGAATTTGAGAATGACTTTCCTAACTAGTACACATAAGCAGCTGCCCAGAGATTCAGTCCCATTAGGTAAACATCATTACATGCTAGAAATATATTTATGTCCAAGTTACTCATATATACTCTGAATTTGAAGATTTAGGATATTACAGAATTTTTTTCTGGCCATGAAAAATGTAAAGAGGTAGACTATTATTCCTCTACTCATGAAACAAGGCCAATTGAAACATTCTAATTTCTTTTGACACGGAGCCCACCTCTCATTAGCTTATAAGGGTGTTCAGAACTATAGCACCTGTCAAATATTTATTCCCAATTATCAATAATCAGATTAAAATAGAGAGTCCAATCTCTTCCTGTCTTTAGAAGTGGAGAAAGAACCCTAATACCAAATGCTGATTCTGAAACCAGGAAAGTCTGGGTCTCTAAATCACCCACTGATACTAAGCCAAGAACCAGGCTGCCCTTTGGAGTCCTTCGACCTTCCTTTCTGCTTTTCTTTGTAATGTTTCTAACTACCTGTAAAGCTACTCAGTCCAATTCTGATAAATTATCAGAAGATGACTTACCCTTGACCTTGATTTATAGTTTTTCCCTTGAACAACCTCTTGTGCTCTCTCTTCTATTCTGGTCACAGCGAGCCATTTTGTTACGGTTTTAAGTTTGTAACAGCGTTGAGAGCTCTTTTCCTCGATTCAAAGAAAACGAATTGAATCTGGAATTCAAACTAATAGCTTGGTTGTAGCATTAACAAAAACTTTATTACAAAGTCAGGAGGAAATAGAAAGGGAAGAGAAGAAAAGCAGCATGCCTGGCAGACACACTGGAGAAGAATTTGGCAGTAATTGTCTAGTCTTACTAGTGACCAAGGGATACTAAACCTACTATAAATTTAAATTCTGATAGCTAGTAAAGGGTTCTCTGCATTATGACAAGACAGGGGGATCCATAGCCTGAACCATTTCATCCCCCAATGACATGATATGAAATTTCACCTTATGTGATCACACTGGATGGTTGGGGCCGCCTGGCGCGCTGTGTGGGTTGGAGGCTGAGGCTGCCCCCGAGCTCAGCAGGGAAAGTGTGTGATGATTGATTAACAGCCTGCGCAGTCATGGTTCTGGTAGAGCACATTTAGCAGATAAATTTAGAGAAAGAGAGAGAGAGACGGCGGGGGGGGGGGGGGGGGGGGGGGGGGGGGGGGCAGTAGTGATGGGACCTGAACATTTGTACTTGGAGCAATTTCCATGGACATGTTAAAAAAATGTGTGCTGCAGGCACACAAAGAAAGAAACGACCAAGCCTGTATGATTCAACTACCCTATCTTTACCATTACAGATAATGCAAAAAAAAAAAAATGACAGCCTTTCTTACTAAGTGGGGACAAAGATTGGAGACCATCCAATACGGTGCTCCAGAGTACAGCTACAAAGCAATTAGATTCCGTATGTTCCATTCTCTCTTCATCTGAGCATGGTGGAATTGTCAGGGGAAAACACAATAATTCTGCAAGTTCTTGGCTTCTGTGGTGAAAGGAATGTCACACGCCAGTTAGAGACAAAGGAAGAGGCTTAATTCAAGAAAAGCAAAGAAACACATTCTGGGGAAATGCAGGCCACCTGGAGAGTGAGAGGGGAGGCCCCAGGACCTTCTACAGTCCTTTTTTATAGGCGACCTAGAGAGGGGGTGGGTAAGGGGTAAGGTACATGATGGGAAGTGAGGCAACAGGGAATGATGGCTTCCTTCTTTGAAGCTTTAGGGTGAAATAGGTAGAAATTATCTTTTAGATAGGACTCCCCAGGAGAGGACCAGGGTACAGGGCTCTTTAACAAAAAGGTGTGACTTTTCTGTGATCTTGGGATCTGACAAAAGTTGAAGCTCTCTCAGTATTTAATCGCCTCAGGAATTTCCAGTATGGATCCAGCCCATTATGATTTAAAGGTATGGGTCTGACTTTTTTTTTTTTTCTTGAATAAACAAGCTCTATTAAAATGAAACTAAAGCCCATGGAGTTCTTTAGATTTTAAAACCATATTTTCCTTCCTTTCCCAATCTGTCTCCTTTCTATCTAAATTTTTATTCCTTCTAGTCTGCCTCAGAGTGACACTGAATTGGCATTGGCCAGGCCCCCTGAAGGTAAGTGTAGCTACGGAGCTTGATTTGATCAGTGGTGTTGGAGCTGAAGACGCAGGGCAAAGCTCTGCAGACACTGCATGTCTCTCCCACTCTTTCCGTCGGCCACAGTGGCCCACACCATGCTGCAAGACAAGTGCGGCCTCAGCTTGGGGCTCAAAGTGATGTGGGATAGCACTCCCAACAGACCGAGGGGAGCAAGAAATAAGCCCTCCTTCTTTGTAGCCACCAAGACTGTTCCCTCAGCATAATCTTGCCTATTCTAGCTGATGCAGCATGAAAGGGGAAACCATTTTGCGATCCTTGCAAAATCTTCCTGGGAATGCACAATAGGAGAAATAAAAAGTTGTTCCAGGTCTTGTCAAGATTCAGTTTGGGCCAATCTTTTCTTTCATATACACTTATTGGTGCCTTATACTCACAGAACCTAATGAAGCTTAGAGTGATAGAGACATACATTCTCACAGCACTTGGTGAGCTTTCCTGGATCCCACCCCATTCCCTCCCCTTCCTTGTACAAGATATTGAGATTGACATTGCTACTTTCCTATATTGTATGCATAACATCAATTGAAGTGTTTCCTTCATGAAGTCTCTCTTCTCCCTCATTCCCCTCTCCAAGACCCCCTCCATCACTTCACTGGGATTTATACTCCTATGTCTGGAGTCCCTTCTTATATCCTAATTTCTCCCTAGCTTCCACACATGAGAGAAACATATGACTCTTCACTTTGTGTGACTGGCTGATCTCATGTAGCATAATATTTTCTAGTTCCATCCATTTTCCTGCAAATGACATAATTATGTTTTTCTTTATGGCTGAATAAAATTCCATTGTGTATATATACCACGTTTTTGTAATCCATATGTTGATGGACACTTAGGATGGTTCTATAGTTTCGTTATTGTGAATTGTGCTGCTTTAAACACAGATATACTTGTATCACTGTAATATTTTGACTTCAGGATATTCAGGAGTGATACCACTGGATCATATAGTGGTTCCAGTCTTAGTTTTCTGAGGAACCTCCACACTGGTCTCCATAGCAGCTGCTCTACTTTGCACTCCCACCAATAGTGTATAAAGGTTCCTATTTCCCCACACCCTCACCAGCATTTATTATTGCCAACTTTAAATATATGAGCAGATGAAAATTTATTCTCTTGATATTGTATTATTTTCAAATGATCTGTCTAAATATGAACCAAGAAGAGTCAAACATTCCAGGGAAGGGAAGGGTGAAGGAATTGAAGGAGAAATGTCCATGGGATCAGTCCTGCCGGACTCATGCAAACTTGGGCTGATCCCCGACTTTTGATTTCCCCAGATGACTGGGCAAGGGCCAAGCCAGTCTGTATTGGAAGAGGATGCATGAAACCACACAATGTGGGTGATGGGCCCAGGACCACCATTGAAAACCCAAGGCTGGAACAGGAATGGTAAATGTTACCACCAAATGTTCCAGCCAAACATTTAATTTTTTTTTTTTTTTACTGTTTATATGTCTCTTCCACAATAGAAAAAATTCAAATAATTGATTTAAAGATGGCTTGCTCTTAGAAAAGGAAATATTTTTTTTCTTGTCTAGCTTTTGCAATCTATAGTACTTCTAGGCTATGAAATATTTTTCAACACTACGATTACAAATTTCAAAAGGGGCCATCCAAAAACCATAAACTACAAATCCAACTCCTAAAAGTTCACATGATGTCAAATAAAATTTCTTATATAACAGGAAACATATGTTTTCTTAAGTGAAGTAGGCTGCTGATATTTTTAGTAATACTATTGATGATTGATTTCCAATCAGATATACTGAAGATGCTTCCTTACTGCCCCTTATTTTCTTTTCAAGGACTTATTTGGAAGTAGAATAAAAATGGCATGTCAACATAAAAATATTGTCTGTTCACAGTAAAAATTTCATTGAAATTATATGTTCAGTTATGGCTTTATAAAATTATAAAGTCCTGCAAATGTATTTCATAACTCTACATGGCATTTAAAACATTTACTTTTATAGAACATTCCAAAGGGGAAATTCAATTATAAGACAGAAATTATGAACAGATTTTTTCCCTTTAGATCAGATATTTAATACTTTTATGAATGGTATAGATTCACCCATTTAGTTCATTAAAAATATTTGTAAGCACTTATTACTTTCCAAGCTGCCAAGTTCATGTCTGAAGCTATGTCTGTGAATAGGACAGACAAGAACCATGGACTCATAGAGCTTGTGCCCAATAGGGGTAACCAACAGAAGTTATATATAGTCTGGTCAGCAGTCTAAATCTAATCTAAAAGAACTGCCCACACGACTTGGAGAAAGGAAGATGTATTTGCTCTCAGGTTTTTGGAGATGTAGAGTTCAGTCCATGTTAGGCTGAGGCTGCAGAGCTCCGGGCACGGCGGCAGGAAGCAGAGAGAGGGAGAGAGCAAGGCTCTGCTCTCATATCATGGAGGCCAAAAGCAGGAGCTAGCAAGCAAGAAAATTCAAAGACAAAACACAGTCCCCTTTAAGGCCACACCCCAGGGACCCACCTTCTCCAGCCACAGCCCACCTGCCTAGGTAACCACTCAGTAAATCCATTACAAAGGATTTTTCCTCTGATGAATTTACAATCCTCATGACTTAATCGCATCAACTCTGAGAATTAATACATGAGCTTTTCAGGGGACATTATATCTTACTATTTTACATATATGTGTGTGTGTGTGTATGCATATATATTACATATATGATGCACACACACACATACATGCACACATATGCACTCGCATATTCACCACTAATGACTTTTTATTATACCATGTATAAGTTCTGTCAACAGACGGTAGAGAATGATGGTCAAAGGTATATTTGATTGGAAGCATCAAGAAAAGCACCTCTGGCATTGGAGAAGAATCAACAATACAGTGAGGAAGAATGTCAGAGATAAAGGGAGGTGGGGGGCAGAGGCCCTGGGGCAGAACAAACTTGCAAGATTTCATAAACAGGTGTTAGAAATGGGAAGACCTACCCAGTACTTGGGAGGCTGATACAGGAGGATTGCAGATTCAATCAACCTCAGCAACTTAGAGAGGTTCTCGGAAACTTAGTGAGACCCTGTTTCCAAATAAAAAAATAAAACAGGGCTGAGGGTATAACCTGGTAGTAGAAGGCCCCTAAATTCCACCACAAGTACCACACACAAAAAAAGAAAGAAAGATAGAAAAAAAAGAAGCGGCAAGTCTGAGATGGGACAGTGGGAGACGATAGCAGGGAGGGTGTTGGGGACAAAGAGATCAAAGACAGAAACACGACCGCATCGATGGTGCATTTAATAGTCTCATAACCTCTCATTATTTTTAAATTAACTTCGAATCTTTCTTATCTGTTAATATAAACCTCTAAATCTCACTCAAAGTTCTGTATTCTCTCATCCCTCAAGTTTTGATATGCAGCGTTTGTATTATTTGGTTCTAAATGTTGGCTAAATGATTTTTTTAATGGACCAATGCACTATTTGAGTGAATTACCAAACATGAGGCCTCTTTTTAACTCTTCATTATTGACTACTAACTTTATTGTATTATAGGCAAAGGATGTAGAATGTATAATATTCTTTGACATGTGTCAAAAGAGTTACTCTATATCCTGGTATAGGATTAGTGTTTGCAAATGTTTGCTGTGTGCTTGAAAAAAATGGGTATTCACTAATTTCTGGAACATGGGCAGTATGTGCTCATTGAATCTATTATGTTATTCATATCTTCTGTATCTTGACTGATGTTTATCTACTTAATCTATAAGCATCTACAAATACACAATTCAACCTCCTACTATAGTTTTATATAATGCCCATTTCTCCTTGCAATTCTGTCCATTTTTTAATTATATTTTTGTGATCTTATTTGTGTGAATTCAGGAACAATTTTCTAATATATTTCTGGGTAATTATTTCTTTATATCATTGTTGCATAAATCATAATTATATATAGGAGCTTATAGTCTATTTTGTTTGACACTAATATGGCTATTCTGCTCCACCTAATATATATTTTCAACTTTACTATGCTATTATGCATTAAAAATATCTCTTGTAAATAAAACAGATTTTTCCCAATTTGAGAGTCACTGCCTTTTTAATATGGGAATTGAGTCCATTTATTTCACTTACTGTAATCACTGATATATTTGGATTTCATTCTACCATTTTTATTTTTGGATCAGTTTTTATGTTAATCAAATCCCAATGACAATATGATAATGAAAATTTGGAGTGAGCTCCAAAGCATGGCACAAGCTTCACTTTCTTGTAAAAAGCATTTCTATCCAGAACCACAAAAAGAGGCAACCTCCTTTTTTTTACTAAGTAGCAAGCATAGCTTCTCTAACTTTTCTTTCACATGGAGGCAGCACTTTCTGATTGCAGGCATAGGTGTTAGTCTCTAATCCATGTCTTGCACTGGCCACAGGACCAATCTTCAATCTTCCAGATAGCATTAAAACACCTGTCACCTGCTATTCAGGTCAATTCCTCCTGAGATCCAGAACATACATCAGTTCACTCTGTCAAGTTTGGTCTTTGAATTCCACTTTCTTTTTCTCTTTCTTTCTTTCTCTTTCCTTCCTTCCTCTTTTCTTTCTTTCTTTAATTATATTATTATTATTATTATTATTATTATTATTATTATTATTATTATTATTATTTTGGTACTAGGGATGGAACCCAGGGGCATTCTACCTCCGAATACCCCCAGTACTATTTTTATTCTTTATTTTGGAACAGGGTCTCACTAAGTTGCGGAGTGCCTCACTAAGTAGCTGAGGCTGGCTGTGAACCTGGATCCTCTGGTCTCAGTCTCACAAATGCTGGGATTACAAGCGTGCGCCACCATGCCCGGCTTATCTATTTACTTATTTAATTTTTTGGTGCATTGTAATCATCCATCATTATGAAGTTCAGAGTGACAGAGGCATATATATATGCACACAGCACTCAGTGAGCCTCCCCCAGCTCCCACCCCACTCTCTCACCCTCCCGGTGCACATCTTTATTTCTACCATGTGGGGCTCTATTCTTTTGATCTTTTGATCTTAACTGAGTATTTCCACATCTTCTTCCACGTGTGCTGCTATAACAGAATACCTTAGACTACATAATGTACAAAGAAGAAAAGTTTGTTTCTGATATTTCTGAGCATTGGGAAGTCCAATATCAAAGTACCAGTAGGTCTGGGCCTGGTCTTTCTGATTCCAAGATAGCACCCTGAAGGCTGCATCCTCTAGAGGCAAGAACACCGTATTATCCTGATGCAGAAGAAGAGCAGGAGAGAACTCAGTCCTGAACTAACTTATAGCAGCATTCATCCATTTGTGAGGGTGAAGCCCACATGACCTAAAGCCCACACTCCTATTAAACCCCGCCTCCCCTACCCTCTTGCAGGGGGATTAAGTTATCAGCACATGCATTTTAGAGGAGACAAAAGCATTCATAGCATAATAGGGAGATGTAGGTCATATTTAATTCCGGACTTTAATGCATATGACTTCGTGTGCAGCAGTGCTATATTGGCTTTCTAGGGCTGCCAGAAAAAAGCACTACAGACTATGAGCCTTCAAGGACAAG
Organism: Graphiurus murinus; assembly: GCA_004027655.1. Taxonomy (NCBI): domain Eukaryota; kingdom Metazoa; phylum Chordata; class Mammalia; order Rodentia; family Gliridae; genus Graphiurus; species Graphiurus murinus. Next base: position 36,637 of record PVLC010004056.1, read on the forward strand.
ATATGTTTTCCCACAACTCTGGAAGCTACACATCTGAAACCAATGTGTCATCAGGGTTGGTTTTCTCTAGGACATCTCTCCTGGGCTTGTTGATGACCATGTTTCTCCTCTGTCTTCTCACAGTCTGGGCATATCTGTGTCCAAATCTCTTCTTACAAGGACACCAGCCAGGATGGGCGAGGGCCCATCCTAAGGACCTCATTGGATGGACGAGGGCCCATCCTAAGGACCTCATTGTACTTCTCTTACCTCTTTAAAGGCCTCCCTCCAATTACCATCCCTTTCTGCGATACAGGGGTCAGGACTTCAACATTGGGATGGGGTGTATGATTCAGTCCATAACAGTTACCCTCAAATTCTGGTTGTCAGAGTAGAAATTCCATATTCTCTTTTATACCCCTCTCTGTCTTGTGCAGAACAAGTGCCAATGTTACCCTTTCTATGAAGTTCATCCTGGTCCAGTGTCCCAGTCAGAAGTGTCGCCTCATGAAGACACTTCATATGGATGCCCCCAGCGTGCAGCAGAATCATTGACTATATATGACCCTGATACAGGAGAATGGTGAAATGGTGCCCGTGGGGGACATATCACCGGGTGCACACACTCTTTGAGGTAGTTATTATGAGTAATCATGATATTTAAAGAAAGAAACAAAGACATAGAACCCATACTCCAAAACAACTACGTACAGATGTTGAAATCAAAGAGACTTGGTTTGAGTCAGCTCTGCCACTGAATTCTCTGCCTTGCTTGTTCCTTTAACAAGCACCGAGGACCAATGTTCTGCCCATCAGTTTTCAGAGGGACCAGGTTGCACAGAGCAAAGCCCAGCACGGTCTGTATTCTTACAAAGCTTGCAGTCTAATGAGGGAGCTGGACCTGCAATTATTTCATTGTGAACACATGATAAACCAAGAAGAGTGTCCTGGAGGAGAGGGACATGGTTCCTGAAAGCAAATGACATAGAAACCTTCTGTAGAGTTGGAAAGGGATTTCCAAGTCCTGCTGCTGGAACACATGGACATCAGAAGGAACTTCTGGCATTAACCAGGTGAGGGGTGTGTTTGCGAATGCAGAGGGATTATTCAGAGACAGGGAGGAGAGCACAAGCCAAGGTCCTGTGGCAGGGCCAATCAGACAACTGTAAGACTCTGAACTAGAACACAAAACAAGAGGGTAAAGGTGGTGGCTGATGTTGTTGGAGAGGCAGACAGGGAGAGAGGGTGCAAGAGCTCTCTAAGGATTTCCAGCAAAAGGGTTTCACTGGTGTTAACCCACCCACAGCCTGTGGGTGATCCTCTCTCCCTTGTAAGGCTACAGTGAGGATTTCATGAAAACCTCTGGGTTGTGGTCAGCAATCGGACACAAGATTTCACTTTTGCTGTCTCAACTGTATCTATTTTAAGGAACCCCTAGTCAACAGTCTCATCCATTGGGAGTTTAGCCTTCCTTCAAATTTATTTCCACATAAAACGTAGGACACTGGTATCTCATTATGGCACACACACTTTCAGCCTTTAATTTGCATGGAAATTGCTAGATCGAATAATATTGTCCTGCCTAGAAACCACAACTGTGAAGTCGACGCTGTAAAAGTGGCCAGGCCAGAAGCTCTGCCAGACGCCACTGCTGCCACTTAGAAGCCACAGAGACTTGGGACATCTTTGAAAAAAGAATAAGAAGTCCTTCTGGGCTTCCTTTTATAGAGAGAGCATGGGTAACAGCATTTGACATTATTCTTCCCAATGGTTATTAGACACAGCCCAGAGCTGTGTAAGGAGCTGACACATTTTATTGTGTGGTTTCTCAGCTGTGTGTGTAGTGCCTGACTCTTCTCATACATAATGCAAAGAAATCCCTATTTCTTTTCTTTACCAAGCATAAAATTGAGAACCTTGAAGATCACCAATGCAAGGAGACTTTTCAGTTGCACAGGGAGCTAGTGTGTGCACCTTTGATTTGGTCCCTAATATTTACTTTTCTTACAGCACTCCTGGTAGTGCCACCTCATTAGCCTTGGGGGGTGCTGGAGCAGGAGAAATTACTCATAGTTTAATCTAAATGTGGGCCAAAGACTCATCTCTTTATAACATAGCATAAGTAGGATGTTACCAGAATGACCATGCCCGACTTTGCTAACTAGGACATCATTCAGCATTAAATACATTTAGTATCAAACATATCTCGACATCAAAAAACAAAAACAAAACAGCTGAGCATGGTGGTGCATACTTGTAACCCCAGTACTTGGGAGGCTGAGACAGGAGGATTACAGGTTTGTGGCTAGCCTAGCAACTCAGGCCCTCCACAACTTAGTAAGATCCTGTTTCAAAATTAAAAATAAAATAAGTAGTGGGGATGAAGCTCAAAAGTATAATTCCCCTGGGTTCGATCCCCATTACCACAAAAAATAAATAAGTAAATATTTAAAAATAAAAAATAAATTAAAAAACATAAATATAGATAATCTGGTTTATTCATGGTCAACATGTAGTTCTATGTAGCTGAAGGACAGTCTTAATTTTTTTATTTACTAACCTTTAATTCTCAAGATCTAGAAGTTTATTCTCAGCTATCTTACACTTTGTACCCTTTACTGGAAACACTGAGTCCAACAGAAAGAGACCCATACCTCCTTTGTTATTTACCTAGACATTTCTCTCTCTTACCTGATTGACTGATGTCAGGAATGGAATTCACCTGGAACATCCCCTCCACTTCCTCCATAGGTTGGGGCTATATGTCAATGACCCAAGAGTTCACAGAGTCTCCACACAGACCTAGTAATGTAAGATCTACACATGGAACAGCAGGGGACTCATTTCCTCACAAATATGCCATCCTCCAAACTCCAGCTTTCTCAAAACATAGATGGAACTTGTCCAGAGAAGACGGCATTTATAATTCTAATACCCATTAACCATCTTCCCACATTACATTTTTAAACATACAGATGTTGCTTTAGTAACCCCAACCCTTATCTACATTCAGTTTCATTATTTTGTAATACTTTTTAAGCAGAGTTTATGTTTCTCTCATCTAACCTCCAAATAGCTCTATTTTGCTGGGTTAGTAAAAAGTAATTACAAGACAAGGCAGAATATGCTTTCCTCCGCTTCCTCTAAGGAACTATAAATCTCTGAGGGGGTCCAGGTTGCATCCAACTCATCTTTCTCACAGCTGTGGTTCACACTTACTGCTTGCTCTACCTTAAGTTGCATATGGCAGACATTTTCAATTCTGCTGGCTACCCAGCTTACCAACTTTCTTCTATGTTTGGAGAAGTCCACCTGTCTATTCCATTATAGAAGGTGTGAACAAGGTGTGATGGTGCACACCTGTGATCCTGGTACTTGGGAAGCTGAGACAGGAGGATCACAAAAGAGGCTCACAAATTTGAACCCATATTTTTTTAGCTCTTTCAACAGTATTCTTTTAACAAAACTCCTTGTCTGTTTGAATCAGTACTAAAGCTTCCAGCTACAAGATCTCATTACTCTTCTTATCTGCAGAATTAGCCCAAAGTTTCCACCAACTCATTGGTGGGAAGAAGTGGAAGACAATCGCCTGGTTATTGGTGATTGAATTCCTGAAGCTAAGCAGAAAAATGGATTTTCAAAGACAGACTAGTCTCTGATTTGGGAGCTTATCAATATACCCCAGAATGCTATTCTTTTTCTCAGAGTATAGACAATCTTCCAAGTTATTGTGACACACACACACACACACACACACACACACACACACACACACACACACTTAACAGCTATAATGATGGTAGGAATGCCTAACACATTTTTTCTTTCTTTTTTTTTTTTTTTTTGTAGGATAAGTAAGGGAAATTTATCTTTTTAATTGGTGCATTGTAATCATACATCTTTGTTAGGTACAAGCAGTAAAGGCATACAGGCATATATCTTTCACTTAACCCTTCCCCAATTCCCACCCCACTCCCTCACCCTCTTTCCTTCTCAAGTTCAGATTAGTGACTGACTTTGATATGCTAGGGTGTTTCGCCCCTCCCCCCACATTAACTTTAGTTAAGTCACCTTCTTTGCTCATCTAAGGTTTCTCCTTCATCTAGAGTCCCTCTTATATTCTACTTTCTCCCTAGCTTCCCCATATTAGGGATAGCATATAATTTTTTTACTTTTTGTGACTAATTGACTAATCTCACTTAGCATAATGTTTTCCAGTTCCATCCATTTCCCTGCAAATAACATGATTTTCTTCTTCTTTATGGCTGAGTAAAATTCCATTGTGTACATAGCCCATAGTTTTGTAATACATTCATCAGTTGATGGACATCTTGGCTGATTCCAGTTTGGTAATTGTGAATTGTGCAACTATAAAC
>PVLC010004056.1:41091-56269 GCA_004027655.1 Graphiurus murinus
GGAACTGGGGATTGAACTCAGGGGCATTCTACCTTTGAGCTACACCCCCAGCCCTATTTTTTATTCTTTATTTTGAAACCGAGTCTCACTAAGTTGCGGAGTGCCTCACTAGGTAGCTGAGGCTGGCCTCGAACCCGGATCCTCCAGTCTCAGCCTCCCGAATGCTGGGATTACAAGCGTGCGCCACCACGCCCGGCCTCCATACTGTTTTCCAAAGTGGTTGTACTAATTTGCAATCCCTCCAACAATGTATTAGAGTTCTCACTTCTCCACACCCTCGCCAGCATTTGTTGTTGGTTGTGTTTTTGATGATTGCCATTCTGATTGGGGTTAGGTGAAATCTCAAGGTAGTTTTGATTTGCATCTCTCTGATTGCTAATGATGTGGAACATTTCCTCATACCTTTATTGGCCATTTGTATTTCTTCTTTTGTGAAGTGTCTATTTAGATCCTTTGCCCATTTTTTTTTTTTTATTGGATTGTTTTCTTAGCTGTGAGTTTCAGAGAGATGTGTTTTGTCATAATTTTGTCAGGTGAATATTTTGGACCCAATGGTTCTTTAAACTTTTCTTTTTTCTGTCTTTCTTTTTTTTCTTTTTGGTACTGGGGATTCAAACCAGGGCATTGGACTTGCAAGGAAAGTCCTTTAACCCTGAGCTACATCCTAGCCCTAAACATTTTTAAGTAAATTGCACTTCATGTTTTAGAGCAGAAATCGGTATTTCTACATAAATCTGCAAAATCCAATCCTTCACCCAGTGATAGATTCAAGACCAACTGAATCATACTTAAATCCTCTCTCAAGAGGTGAGAATTAAGTCCTTTCCTGAATAGAGAATAAGAAGACTCTGTCACCTTCCAAGGCTGCGGTTTGCTCCTGCCCTCTCTGTTTATCCCTAAGCCTTCTATCCTGCGAAATACTGTCTTCACCATGCAGAAGATGGAAATGCATGTGGTGTCCTCTAAGCAAAGTTGAGAGTGAACCTGGTCATACTGTCATCAAAATCTGAGGACACATCACCAAGCAGTGGGGTGTACACAGAGTCAGAACTGGGCGATTGCCTCAGGCTGTGGTTGCTCCTGTGTCCCTGTGCATTCAAGTTCATTTTCCTCCCCAACATAGTCAACAAAAGACCCTGCAATTACATAATTGCGGGTGTAGACAGAGTCTTCCAACCTGGCTCTCGGTCAGAACACAAATTGTGCTGAAACATAAAGAAGGCTCTCTACGACGGGGAATGCTCATCCAGGGAAATCTAAAAATAGTGAACTATTTTTTTTTTTTTTTTCGGAACTGGGGATCGAACTCAGGGGCATTCTACCTCCAAGCTATACCCCCAGCCCTATTTTTTATTCTTTATTTTTGAAACCGAGTCTCACTAAGTTGCGGAGTGCCTCACTAGGTAGCTGAGGCTGGCCGCGAACCCGGATCCTCCGGTCTCAGCCTCCCGAATGCTGGGATTACAAGTGTGCGCCACCACGCCCGGCAATAGTGAACTATTTTGCTGTGAACATCCACGGGGACTTTAAGATAACACTTTGATATCAGTGAATATTAGGCAAAATTAATCTGCTAAACTAGCAGTAAAGAAATCCTACCTAAAACCTAGGAGAATAAGTTGGATTTAACCTGCCTGCCAATTTCAAAGTCAATGGATGACTGGATCCCTGTGTTAAAAATCCTAATCATTGGCTTAGAATGGAAAAGAATACATGATTGATTAATTATGTCTGCTACAACATTGAATGTAGGAAGTAGTAGAGTGAGCTTCATGGATTTGAAGACTCCATTATCTGCTGTCACCATGTCAATCAAGCATTGCTGGATTTCTACAAGTCTGTGTTCAATTCTCCATCCTTGGACACTCCAAAGTTGTTTTCCTTCTGATGTTTCCTATATTCTACACCTTACCACTTGCATGTGGCTGTGTCCTTCTTCTATACCTTTAGTGCCCTAGGCAGAAAACTACATTTTATTTATTATTGCATTTCTCTCCAATCCCAATATATACATACAGTCTTCTATCCATCCTTTTACTTAATCTTTAATTTATTGAGAAGCTCCGACCGCTTCTATGGCCTGAAGGCTGCTACCCTCCCCAGTTCCTATGTGGAAGCACAATGTTTGATGTGATAGCATTAAAAGATAGACTCTGAGGCCAGGCACAGTGATGTGCCCCTGTAATTCCAGGGAGGCTAAGACAGGAGGATTGCAAGTTCAAAGCCGCCTCAGAAATGTAGCAGGATTCTCAGCAACTTAAAGACCCTATTTCTAAATTAAAAATAAAATGGGGCTAGGATATAGTTCGGAGGTAGAATGGCCCTAGGTTCCCCCACTAGCACCAAAAAAAAAGAAAAAAAAAAAAAGAAAAAGCAGTCCCTTGAGAAAATGATAAAATCATGGGAGCTCCCCACTCACAAGTAAGATTAGTGGCCTTATTAAAAAAAATATTGAAAAAACTGCCTTGCTCCTTCTGCCTTGTGAGGACACAGAAGGCACCAACTATGAGGTCCAGGCCCTCAGCAGACACTGAATATGGTGGTACTTTGTTCTTGGACACCCCAGCTTCCAGAGCTATGTGTGATAAAATTCCATTGTTTGTAAGTTACTTAATCTAAGCTATTCTGTTATGGCAGAGTACGTAGTTTAGATATAGAATATCTCCCTAGAAGAGCTCATGTATGAATGCAAAAGTGTTCAGAGGTAGAGTGATTGAATATGAGGCTCTAATCTCAGCAGTGGGAGATCCATGGATGGGTTGGTTGATGTATTAGGGGGTAAGGCAGGCAGGTAGGGTGTGACCAGAGGAGGGGTCACTGGACAGGTGACCTTGGAGACTATACACATATCCATGGACCCCCTTCTCTTGCTCTATCTCCCTCTCTCTCTGCTTCTGGCCTCTATGGTGTAGGAGCAGAGTTCTCTTCTTGTGCCTTTCTCGCTCCCGCTCCCGCTCCCGCTCTCTCCCCGCCCCCACCATGCCCTGAGTTCTGCAGAGGTGACCTGCTCTATCATGGACTTCAACCTCTGAAATCTCCAGAACCAAGAGCAAATAAACCTTTATTCCTCTAAATTGTGATCATCAAGTATTTTGAGTCAAAGTAGTCAAAATGCTGACTGAAACACAGACCAAATAGAGTAAGACTGACATCTATCTACTCCGTAGATAGATGACTAGACTTTGGAATAGAGGCATAAACAAAACTGAATCTATACCTTTGGTAAGCATATTGCTTTGTAGATATTGAATGAATGAATTTTTAAAAAATGTGTTTTATTCCCCAATCTGTGCTAATGGTAATCCATCCTTTAGAGGAAATTGGTGTTTTACAGTTTATGAATCTGTTTATATACTCATATACATTGTTTTCTGACATGATCCCAAGGAGACAGGCAGTACAGCCAACTGCAGTCATGACAATCAGAGAGATTAAAAGACTTGACCACAGTTTGACCATGTTATGCTTTAACAAATAAACTGATAAATGTTCTTGAAAGTAACCATGAGAGGTCAGAGATACGGCGGCCATTAGGATGGGGAAGCCGACAACCATGCCTGTAGGTCTGATGTATGCATCTCTAAGGCACCTGTGGGCAAAGAAGAGGAACCCAAAACCCAGCTAGGAAGACCAGAGCAGGATGGATTTCTAGAAGCAGAACTGTAGGTAAGAAGGCACCCCAAAAAAAAATGATATATTGACAAACCGACATGCAAAATTGTGATATTTGTATATTCAACAAAGAACATTTCTTGAATTCCTTCTGCATGTGAATGAGGCATTATTCTAAGCAGTGGCTTCCCATATATACTACCCTATCTCTCCAATCTAAATATGTTGAAGAGAAGTCTGGACATTTATAAATGGGCTTTGTATCCATCCATTCTATAGCTAGTCATTATTTCGGCTGGCCCAAGAGTGTTTATGTCTTTGTGAAATATGGGATAATGGATACAGTACAGCTTGGGGGAAAGGTGCATATATCTATCTGAAGAATCCTTCTCTAGATTTTCTTCTAAAAATGGGAGTGATTACAGTTTTAAGACTGGCAGGCTTGTGTTCCACAAGAAAGGGTGCTAGGTTTAAGAAAATTGCTTATCCCCTAGGACTGGTCACTTTAGTAGCAACTGTTTGCTACCCAGCTCAGTCAGTGATAATGGCAAAGGAAATTGGGATAAAAGCCTATGCTGCAAGCCAGCAAACTTATGAAGCAGTTAAATCACTGTGGACAAAAAAAAAAAAAAAAAAAGAATCACTCCCTGAACCTAAAGAAAGAACTAAGCCAGGAAGCCCTGATGGAATAAAAATACTTGCAAAAACAACTCATGTCCTAAAACATTTAGTGCCTTTGCCAGCAGAACTCAGCCCAGAAATAAGGAACAAATCAGAATCTACCTTGGGTGCTACACAGTTTATGCCTGAGCCCAACCTCATGGATCACAGGCAATCCCATCCAGAAGACAGAGATATGTACAGCACGAGAAGCTGAATTAGGCTGCATATAGAGACTGCCTAGAGAACCACCAGATTACAGATTACAGGTTACAGATGGAATCCAAGTTGCATATCAGATGACCTTGAATAGAGATTGCATTCTGGATTTCCCAAATGGGCCCAGAATAATCCCAAGTGCTCTTAAATGGGAAAATGGCAGCAGAGAACCAGAGAGACGGACAGCATGAAAGGAACACAGCCAGGCATCGCTGGCCCTGAAGATGGAGGGAGACCACAGCTAAGGAATGTAGGCAGACCTGAGTGCTGCAAAAGCCAGTAAACGATTCTCCCCCAGGGAAGAACAGCCCCACCAACCCCTTATCCTCATCCCTGCAAGAGTCACTTTGGGCTTCTGACTTTCAGAATTGTGAAATAACAAATGTGTTTTGCTTTAAACCACTACATTTCTAGTACATTTTACAGTGGCAATCAGGAATTTATGTAATAGAACATCCTCGAGCAAATCAGTTTCAAAATATTCTTCTTTGTGGGGCTAGGGGAAAGAGTTCGGGAAGGGCAGAAGGAGGACTGAAGAAGGAAACAGCAGGGCATGGTGATACACACCTATAATCCCAGTACTTGGGAAGCTGGGACAGGAAGGATCGCAGGTTCAAGGCTAGCCCCAGCAACTTAGTGAGACTCATAGCCATTTAGTGGAACCCTGTTTCAAAATTTAAAAAAATAAAATAGGGATAAAGGTATAGCTCATAATATAATGCCCCTGTACAGCCAGCAATTAAAAAGAAGAAGGAAACAATTCAAATAATACTATGGTACTATGTGAAAGTACTATTGCCAATCGTACTAACTCCTTTGGGCAGGGAGGAAGGGGGGCGGGTAGAAAGTGCCGGGAAGTACACCAAGAGCCACACACTGAACCTCACTGTTATGCATAATTGCAGTGCACTAATAATTAAAAATGAATACATTTAAATTATTTTGAATTAAGTTTTATGCATATATCTTTTTAGTCATAATGTGTGTGTGTGTGTGTGTGTGTGTATGTTGGGATGTGCGTGTTAAATAAGAGACTCTATATGCTCATGCTCAGGGTCTTCCAATGTTAGCTACCTTCTCTATTCCCATAAAAGTACTACATTCTTGGAGTCCTTTTTAAATTGTAATTATATTAAAAAATTCTGGCCTACTCTATTCTATATCTGAGAACACTGAGAAACACCAAAATATGAAATAAAAACAAAACCAAAAAACTGACCTTTGAAGAAAGCAGGTCTCCATCCTAACTACACATGAGAATCCCCAGGGAAAACTTAGGAAATGCATATGTCTGGGTTGTATCTCAGACCTGTTGAACCAGTTGTATCCCGGTCCTGGTTCTATCCCAGACTAGCTGAGATGATTCCCAAGCAAAGCACAAATCTTCTTTTTAAAAGAAGGTAATTGCAAGGTGTAGTAAAGGTTGGTAGCTCTGGAGGGCTTCAGTGCCTGGGACCAGAGTCCAACTCCTTGCTCTTCTGACCATGCATGCACCTGTGCTTCCCAGGTCCCAACATGTCTTCCCAGCTCCTTCTCCTAAACACACTGTTTTTCCCATTTTGTTTTTAGTTGCACAAAGTTCTAATAAAAAAATACCTTCAGAATTCAATAGATTAAAAAAATTAAAATGGAATATGGGAGCCCAGAATGCTTCTTTTTTTTTTTCAGTATTGGGGATTGAACTCAGGGGCATTCTACCTCTGAGCTACACCCCCAGCCCTATTTTTTATTCTTTATTTTGAAACAGGGTCTCACTAAGTTGCAGAGTGCCTCACTCAGTAGCTGAGGCTGGCCGCAAACCCAGATCCTCCAGTCTCAGCCTCCCAAATGCTGGGATTACAAGCATGCACCACCACGCCCAGTTCCCAGAATCCTTCTACTTTCTGCTCCTCACATCTCATCAGAGCCTAAAGTACCAGAATTAGAATTATCATCTATTGTGTTAACTAAAGAGCTGAGTCAGACTATCCAACAGAGCCAGTCTCAAACTGTACACCACTGACCACCTTGAGGTGACACCACAAGACAAGTGTCACCTGAAAAGATGCTATCGGGGGGTTCCGTGGTCAACACCTGAGAGCTTTCTCACTCTTGGATATTAAGGACTTTTGGAAGGAACATCTTTTAGATGGTGGACTGTTTGGACGTTAGATCTTTTGGATGTATGGACCTTTGGGAAGATCATCCAGGGAACCCAGTTTGGACATTCCAGTTTCTTCTTGTGAAGATGAAAAACAGACATATCTTTCCCAAGGCGAATCAGTCACTTTGGGAAAGTTACGTCTGTTAATGTCTCTCTGCATGCCTTTGGTCAAGTCCTCCTGACCTGGACTGCCTCCAGCAAGATGACAATTTTCCACCTGGGGTGCCCATTTCACCATGGAGGACATCCTTTGGTCCCATGGCATTTGTCCTGAGTACAGCGCCATGATGAGTATCAATGCCTACATGCTCCACTCTCTCCACCCTCCAGGGTTGAGCGTACTGCACAGGGTTCTCAGAGGGTCTCTAAAGCAATGAGCCCTGGTTTCCCACTGTGAAGTTCTGCCTATGAGTGCCCCTCCTAGTTAGCTTTTCTCATTTTCTTGGCCTTGTTTCCCTTAACCCTGCTCTCTCACCTGCACTACCCTGGATCAACTTCCTAATCTTTGTCCCAAATCCTACTTTGGGAGGAAATCCCAACGTTGCTACAAAGCAATCTAGAAACAATGACCTAGACTTGAGGTCCAGATCAGGCACTAAATAAATATTTTTATAATTATGCATGAAATCAGATTCTACCTCAAGATTGCAAATTTTAAATTGACAAAGACATTTTCTTCTGAGATAAGAAGCTTAATTCAACTGTCAAAATCAAAAGAATTTCAGCTTCTTTTTTTTTTCTGCTGACCCTTAAAAGAAAGGAGAAATAAGAATGTGTCAGAGACAGAACATTTTGCCTGATCTTCAGAAAATAAGCAGGTTCCTCCACCTGTGTGCCCTTTAGTGAAAGGTTACAGTCAACTAATATGTCATGTTGCTAAAATTTTCTTTCAAAGCTAAGAAGATAACAAATGCTTAATAACATGGAACTCGAGTATTTCTGAATAGGCTGCACATCCAGGAGGTGACTCCTGGATGCCATTTTCCCCCAAACACTGAATAAATTTGCTCAAGAAATTAGCTGTCCATAGCAGGGATATGAAAATGTAGCTAGAAGTTTAAATTTGGCTAATGATATCAAACTGTTTGAGATATTTGGGGCTTAATACAAATCTAATACATTTTTCTCAGCAAACTTCCCCTCTTTAATTTCCAAATTCTAAAATGATAAGGAAGCTGTGTGTGTGTGTGTGTGTGTGTGTGTGTGTGTGTGTGTGTGTGTTACTGGAGATTGCACATAGGGGTATTCTACCTATAAGTTACTACACCCTCAGCCCTTTTTATTTTTATTTTGAAACAGGATCTTGCTAGGTTGCTTAGAGGCTAAATTGCTGAGGCTGTCCTCAAACCTGTGATGCTCTTTTCTCAGCAAACCAAGAACTGGGATTATGGGCATGTACCACCGTGCCCAGCTATAAAGGAACTTTGATATATATTTTAAGTATTAGTTGATATCAAGCAGACAGATAAATGCTCTCTGATGACTCGCATAAATATTTGCAAGAAACTAAATTTAATTTTAGTGGCTAGGACTTCCCCATATTTGAACTATGCACACTTCTGCATGCTGAAGGAGGACACTGAAACTTGAAATCTCACGGGAGACACTTAAACTTTCGCAGAAGGAGGGAGTTTAGCAGGATTTGGAGCAACCTGGACTTAATAGACCTAAAAGAGAAATATCTTCTGATGCAGAGAAAGGCAGCCCCTTCTCTTTTCCCTCCAAGGACACCAGTGATGTCTAAGAGCATCAGCTTGTTGACAGCTGTTCACACTCAAGACAACCAGATGAGTAAGTGAGATGCCATCTGCTCAGCTCTGAGTATTTTAAGAACTGGCTGAATTCACAGTTGTGTGCTTGAAAACACAACTGCATATGACTTCTCTTCATCAAAAGTCATGTTTTCATAGAAATCCATTCCCAGAAGCACTGTTCTTCTGTTCCATGGAACATAACCTGTCTCCTTTCTAATCACATTCTTGATTATCAGCTTTTGTTGGGTTCATTGTCAGAAACTTCTCGTTGTCCTGGGATTTGATTCCAATTCCAGACAAAAGACCAGGCCATCTAACTCTCTTCTTGCTTAGCTCTGAAACTAGATTTAGTTCTGAAGGGCAGAGACATTCTCCCCATCTTCCTTGGCCTTGTGCTGCAGGCTCCAGTTCATGTATGATGCTAGCCTGGCTCTTCTTCACACTGCACCTCTGTAACTTCAGCCCAACCACCCACCTGTAACCATTCACCTGCTCCATGTAACACCCATAATCCTCAGATGCAAAGCACCTTCTGAAGATTTTATAGGAGGTCTCTATATTAGTCTGGGATCCCCATAAAAGCAGAAATAATAGAATATGTAGAGACATGTGAAATTTATCATGAGAGATGGGTTCACGTGATCACGAAGGCTGACAAGTCCCACAGCCTTCTGTTTGTCAGCTGGAGGCTCAGCAAAGCTAATGGTATAATTCTGAAAACTAGGAGAATCAATGGTGTACATCCTGGTCCCAATTGCAAGGCTCAAGACCCAGGAGTAGGGATGACTGAGTTCATGAGAAGATGGATATCCTAGTTCAAATAGAGTGAATTTGCCATTCCTTTATCTGTTTATTCTATTCAGCCCCTCAACAGATTGGATGGTGCCACCTGCTTTGGCAAGGAAAGGATGGGTCTTCTTGAGCCAGTCTACCCATTCAAATGCTAATCTCTTCCAGAATCACCTTCACAGACCCACCCAGAAATCTTTCACCAGCTATGCAGGCATCCCTTAACCCAATCAAGTTGACACACAAGACTAACCAGCACAGCCTCCTACAAAGACTTCATGGAGCAATGGAAAAGGTCCCTTTGGCCAAAAATAACTCCCTCAGAAACCTGATCTAGGACCAGAAAGTCCATCATCCATTCATTTCTTTGGATTAAAGACACTGACGGCAACAGATTAGGGAGATAGAGAACACATGAAATCATCATTAGCCATAAGCATGCAGGCTGCAATGAACTTAGCAGAGTTACTCTTGCAAACAGAAGGAATAAGGAAATGGGATCATGGACATGAGATACATATTTAGACATGTGTATTGATTTGGATTTAGAATGTTCCCCCAGCCCTCATGGAAACAAGGAAGCAATGTTATAATGGAGGCTTGGGTGTGGCCTTGGAAATTTTATATCCTTCCTTCTCCCCCCACTCACTCTTTCTTGATTCTGGCCTCTGTGATGTAAGACAGAGCCTAACTCTCTTGCTCTTTCTTCTTCCCTTAGCCATGCCCTGAACTCCAGATCCTGGTTTCCCATGGACTGAATCCATAATTTCCAAAATACTATGAGAAAATGAACTTCCTCTACATTGTGTGGTCAGTCCTCTTGGGTTATATGATGAGAATGTTGACTGAGACAGCATGTGACAAGGAAAGACACAAGGACCACAGAGTACTGAAAAATCCTTACTTATAAGAGTGAAGAAGTTCCACGGGACAACACAAGAGAATTGTGTGCCTAGAGAAAGAAAATAAACCCAGAGGAGAAGAAACATGGCCAGGTAGGAAGTAAATGATGAACCTGATAGGAAAAGAAACCAATGGGTTACAAACCTGTGCTATATCCATACAATGGAAGTTCACTCAGCCATAAAGAACAAAATTATGCCATTTATAGGAAAATGGATGGAAGTAGAGAATATTGTCCTAAGTGAGATCAGCCAGTCTCAGAAAGTGAGGGTTGTATGTTTTCCCTCCTATGTGGAAGCCAGAGAGAAATTGGAAACAAAAAGAATTTTGGATAAATGAGGAGAGATAGTAGAATAGTAGATGAGGATTTGGAAGGGGTGAAGGGTGGGGAGGAAGACTTAATGAAGGAAACAAGTCGAACAACCCTATGTAAATCTATATATGAAGCTATCAATATCAATTTAAATATTATGAATGGGAAGTGGGAGGGAACAGGTAGGATCTAGAGGGAAACAAATCAGGTGCTGTGTGCATGTATGCCCCTATCACACTAAACCTCAATATGATGTATACTTATCATGCACCTATAAAAGTATGTTAAAAATAAAAAACAATGACTGTAGTTACTATCCCACAAGAAGACGTAGTGTTAGGCACTTGGCATACATACATGATCTCATTTTATTTTCATGATATTAGTTCCACATACTAGGCAGGTCTTCTCATCTCCATTTTCCAAGATTAACAAATTGTGGTTCATGGATAATTCACTCCTTACCTAGTTGCCCAACTAGCCCAGTTTCTGCTCCAAAGGCTGTATTCATTCCACTTGGCTATACCATCTTCCTAGTAATGTGTTAGTTGTGTTTTAATTAGAGAGTACATATATGGCTTCTCAGGGAAAAAAGAGTAGGGAAAAATCCACTAGATTTCCCTGACCAAAGGCTTGGCCCAGAACAGTAGACATGCCAGTGAACTAAACCCATGATTGCTCCTTGGCCTCACACCCCACAATTTGCCTAAGTCTGTGGCTCCCAACTGTGGACTCAGAGTTATTCTGAGGGATCCATGCATTCATGTGCATGCTGGACTTGGTCTGCAGATAAAATACATTGTGCCCATAACAAGATATTTCTGTAATTGATCATACACTAGTTGATTCTAAGGAATTATTGGATTCACAGTAGATATTTATCATCTTACACTTCCTGACCCAGGGATATTAAAAGTATAATTAGAATCATGGAGGGTAGATATGTCTGTCATTAAAAAGGGATTTTCAGCCCTACAATCCAGAAATGGCATTCCTAGATGTTGACTCAACAGAAATGCATCAGTCTGCCAGTCAATTAAGGACATAATACAGGATCTGTCAAAGCAGTGTATTCATAATATTCATAATTTCCCAAAGTGGAAATGGCCCAAATATCAACAAAAGTGGGAAGGATAAATAGGCCATGGTACAGTCGTGGAGTGGGAAGCTATAAGCAATAATGCAAACAGCTTGTAATTACACACAACAGCAGAATGGGTCTCACAGACATAGTACAGAACAAGGAGTCCACACCCATTAAACAGTACCCTCTGTCTAATTCCATTTCTAGAACATCTGGAAACAAGCAGAACCAATCTATGCTACTAGGATTCAGGAGGACCTGGGTGTGGTGGTGCACACTTGGAATCTCAGTACCTGGGAGGCTGAGACAGGAGGATTGCAGGTTCAATGTCAGTCACAGCAATGTGGTGAGACTCAGCAACCTAGCAAGAGCTTGTTTCAAAATGAAAAGTAAAAAGGGCTGGGGGTGTAGCTTGGAGGTATAACACCCCTTGGTTTAACCCCCAGTAATACCAGTAACACACACACACACACACACACACACACACACACACACACACACACAAAGTCAGGAGAAAGCCAACCTTGAGGGGTGCAGGGATAGTAAGTAGAACAGTGGAGATCTCTAGATAGGCTTCTAATGTTCCATTCCTTGATCTGAGTGTTGGTGACATGGGTAGAACATGGGTAGAATTCAATTTTTGGAAACTCTATGAGGTGTGCATGTGATTTGTATAATATTTATAATTCTACTTTTTTTGGAGGTACTGGTGATTGAACACAGGGGCATTCTACCTCCTAAAATAGGGCTACACCCCCAGCCCTATTTTAGGTTTTATTTTGAAACAGGCGGGACCTCACTAAGTTGCTGAGATTGGTCTCAAACCTATGCTCCTCTTGTCTTAGCCTCCCAAGGTAATGAGATTACAGGTGCAAGTCCCCACACCCGGCTTATGCTGTATTTTAGTGACACATTAAAATGGAGTGGACAGGGTCTTGCGTATAACACACATGACCCACTGCAGGTCCAAAGGAAGGTTCATCCCAGCCAAGTCAGGCACCAGTTCTCGGCCAAATATGTGATAATTTTGCCTCCCATCTTTACTCAAGTGATCTCCCAACTTCAAGTCACCCACCGCACCATCTCTGCCCTTTAACCTCTTTTCCATTCTCAGTGGTGCAACCTCCAAGGACCGAAGTAATTACTTATCCCTCACCCCAAGTACTTTGATAATATTTCTCTGATCACAACTCTGAGGTCTTTGAAACCTCATATACACCTGGCAGATGAAAAGTCAATCAATAAAGGTTTTTTATTACTATAACAAAATCCAAATTGTGTGTGTGTGTGTGTGTGTGTGTGTGTGTGTGTGTGTGTGTATTTTGCTGAGGATTGAACCCAGGGGCATTCTATCTCCGAGTTACACCCCTATCCCTATTTTACATTTTATTTTGAAACAAGGTCTTGATAAGTTGCTGAGGGCCTTGCTAAGTTTCTGAGACTGTCTTTGAACCTGCAATCCTTCTGTCTCAGCCTCCCAAGTATGGGAATTACAGGCATGCACCACCATGCCCAGCTAAAGATCCACATTAACCTCATAATGTAGTTATGAGGACCAGTTAATGTTGGTCTTAATTCCTGCCCTTAAGAAGCTCATGGTATCAGTAAGAATACTTCTCCTCCCCTTGGTGGCGCCCCACCTGATCCATCCATTCCCAAGCATCCAGCAGGTGCTCAGGTGGGGTTTTGAATGAAGACAAATGTCACCTGTCAAAAGAACTTGACAGTGAAAAGCCACCTTGAGGAGCTCTGCAGTCCTATGTCCTCCTTTCATAAGAGGAAATGGAGAGGGCTGCCACTCGAACATCATCCTTTCTTTCCCTATGGCTGACATGTTAATGTGTTTCTCCTAGACTTGAAAACCCTTCTGGGGGTCTAATTATCTATGCAGGCAAAAATGTGAGGTTTTCAGTAAGACAACCGAAGGCTGCTAAGATGTCTTGATCATAGCAATCAAGAGGCCAAGCCCCATTCTAGTCCCCTTGGATCAACCTTGGCATAGGTCTCCAGGTGCTAGGAGAAGGCATCCAACAATCCGGTCAACAAGGCTACATGCAAGAAGTGTCAGAACTGGCATCATGGGATCAGGCTTCGAGCACGCTCCAGTTGCATCTCCCAGAAAGAGCGATGGCGTTTCTGAACAGTTCCTACATGTCCCCGACCTAGTGTCTGCTTCTCTTCTTCCCTATTTCCTCCACAACCTTCACGTTGTTCAGGACAAATCTGCTGTGAAATGATTTATTTTGAAATCATTAGGGCAGAAATGCATGGTGTTGGAGTTCTTAGATTCCTGAATTAATAACACTACTGCCATCCATGATTTTTTTTTAACTTTCTCTTTTCTGCTGGCAGAGCCGAGACATTAAGAGAGATTTTCCAGCCTTACAGTCAAAAGCTGTGCATTTTTAGATTTGTGGGCAGGCTGAGTGATCTCCAGCCAGAGTCTCAGCCCTCAGCCCTAACATTCCAGTGTCATTCTCTTACCACAACATCATTCCTGGCCTCCTCCAAGTCATCGCATTGGAGAAAATGAAGCCCATTCCAGAGCTGGATTGAGGAATAACCCAGACAACCTAAGGCCAACTGACCCGGCGGTGGGTGACAAACCAGCAGAAGGAAGAGATGAGGTATGGGCAAGATGCCCGTGGGCAACCTCCCCACCCTGAAGATGTTCACGGAGAAGTTTTATACCTGCATCAGGAATGTCATGGGAGGTCGGAGCTTACAGGTTCAGTAGACTACAGTGCCCACATCATTTCTTACTTCCAAGGAAATAGAACATTCAAATTAAAATGCATATGCCAGGACTAACCTACTTAACATCCAGGTATCAACTGCCATTTCCTTTCTCACAGGCCCCAGGCACAGTCCCAGCTAGGAGTGATCTGCACGCCTAACGTTCTTCCTTCCCTGCCCCAGCTGCAAGGGGCATTTGCTGATTACATGTATAATCATACAGATAGTGTCTGTCTCTCCACAGAAGTACAAGCTGCAGCAGACAAGGAGCGGATGTGTCTTCCTAGTAATGGTGCTCCAGCATCACAGACATAGGAGATAGTACTTGACAGGCACTTGTAACTAACAGTAGCTCCTTGACTGCCTAGAGTGTCAAAACCTGGCAACCCAGTAACCCCCATGGCTAAGAAGGGAATCCAGGAAATAAATGGAAGTGGTTTTCATGAGCCCATGTAGGTAGTGAATCCAGGATAAGATTTCATCCCCCTCTATTCTTCTCAGCTTCCAGGGTGCCAAATCACCTCCTTTCTCTAATTTATGGCACTACAGGCTTAAATTAAAGTCAACCAGTTTCAAAACATAAGAAACATTAGGCAGGAAGTGGTGGTGCACACCTGTAATCCCAGTACTTGGGAGGCTGAGACAGGAGGATTGCAGGTTCAAAGTCAGCCGCAGCAACTTAGCCAGCCCTTGTTTCAAAATAATAATAATAATAATGATAATAATAATAATAAATTTCACTCTAAAAATTCCTTCCTTCTGCCTGTTTTTCTCTCTTCCTTTATACCATCTTAGTCTAGGACCTTGCTATTACTTCTTAAACATGCATCTGGCCAGGCATGGTGGTGCACGCTTGCAATCCCAGTGCATGGAAGGCTGAGACAGGAGGATCGTGGGTTCACATCCAGCCTCAGCTACTTAGTGAGGCCCTCTGCAACTTAGTGAGACCCTGTTTCAAAAATAAC
>PVLC010004056.1:56369-73340 GCA_004027655.1 Graphiurus murinus
GTGGTGGCGCACGCTTGTAATCCCAGCATTCGGGAGGCTGAGACCAGAGGATCCGGGTTCGCGGCCAGCCTCAGCTACCTAGTGAGGCACTCCGCAACTTAGTGAGACTCGGTTTCAAAATAAAGAATAAAAAATAGGGCTGGGGGTGTAGCTCGGAGGTAGAATGCCCCTGAGTTCAATCCCCAGTACCACAAAAAAATAAAAATAAAAATAAAAAATAAAGAATAAAAAATAGGACTGGGGGTGTAGCTCAGAGTTAGAATGCCCCTAGGTCCAATCCCCAGTACAAAACAAAACAAAACAAAACCAACAAAAAAGTACCTAGCCTCTGACTTTCACTCTTTCTTTTAACCAGGTCTTTTCATTGCTAGCTAGCAGTTAATTCTTGGTAGATTTGGATTACCCTCTACTAGAAAAAAGCACCAACAAATCCCTCATATCCTGGTGAATAGAATGCAAATTCTACACCTTGGGATACTTGGTGGCCCCTGACCTGCCTCCAACTCCTTTCTCATAGGGTCTTTCAACATTCAATGGAAACATCACCTGCACAATATGTCTTTCCTGATCCCTTTCCACCTGAATACACAACCAAATGCTCCCACATTTTTGGAACTTTGTAAATGTTTAATGTAATAAATGACAAAACATCTACTAAACTGTTCCTATGAGTCTGGAAAGATCTTCCAGCCCTAATCTAGATCACATTGGTCCTTGTTTACCCGAAAATGCCTAACATTATGTCTGGCACACAATAACTTTTCAAAACCATTTCTTGAACTTAATCAAGTTCATTCTTTCAAAAAATCCGGTCTCTGCTTACCAACCACTGTCCTGCCCCAGGGATAATGATGGAGATTATTTGTGTGACCTTGGGCACATGATTTTAACTCTCTTATGCCTTATTTTCTACATATGTAAAAATGAGCCATATTGTAGATAAAAAATAATATACATAAAACATTTGGCCACGTGTTGGGCACATCATATACGCTCAATAAGTGTTTATCTTAAATCTTCATTATCTCACAAGGCAGTCTGGTGCATCGCTTGGTGACTTTAATTACTGGAAAACTTTCTCCCAATTCTGAATTAAAACGTACCTCCCTGTAGCTCCTATTCATTGGCCATACTTGCTTTGCTTGTAGACAAGAGCACAGTGACTTCAAAGGAGGCTCTGATAATATTTTGAAATCCTGATTTTTGGCCCCTGGCCTGGCATGCCAAAGAAAACTGAGGTCGACCAGGGACAGAGAGCTGGAGCTCGTTAATTCCACGGGTTTCTGCAAAGATCTCAGGTTCTGTGAGTGTGTGCTCATTTCCTACCTTAGAAGTTTCACTCTGGGAGTCCAATAGACTGCTTAAGTTTCAGTTATTTCCTTTCGCTGTAGGATTTGGGCAAGCAAGGGAAATTCTACAAAATGACTTCACCGTTGGCAGCAACTTGCCCTCAGCCAAACTGGCGTGCAATGACTTTAAGAGTGTCAGAAGTTTCCAAATTAGCTTAGTCCCTGCCTGGTGCTAAGCAGGCTCCTTGGGGGGATCATGTCCATTGCTTGGAGTCTAGTGGAAGATGGTTCCAGCTGCCCCTGAAGAAGTGTGTGCCTCGCTGTCCTCATTTCCCCTGCACCTGACTCAATCCCTGACGTGAACTATGACACTTAAGGACTTGTTTCTATTTGTATAGGTTCCCGCATCCTCTTCTACTATCCTCTTTTACCTCTAGGTTGATTATTAAATAGCCTTTTGCTAATGGAAGTTTCCTTTCTTGAAGAACCCGGTTTTTACTTTCTTTGCTGGACCCTAACACTAGTCCGCTGTGTACTACAGTTGGATAAATCAAGCCATAGAAGGGCTTCTGCTTCCTCAGGCAGCTGCCAGTAACATCCTAATTTTTTTTTTTTTTGGTACTGAAGATTGAACCCAAGGGCATTCTACTTGTGAGCTACACCTCCCCAGCCCTATTTTTTTTTCTTTTATCCTTTATGTTGAAACAGGGTCTCACTATGTTGTAGAGAGCCTCACTAAGTAGCTGAGGCTGGCCATGAACTTGTGATCCTCCTGTCTCAGTCTCCCAAGTACTGGGATTAGAAGCATGTGCCACCACATCCGGCTTCATTCTAATCTTTATTTCAGATTTCTGACATCACTTTCAGAAATGTCAAGAAGAGACTGTGACTCTCCAGTAGTAGGCAGGACTTATTTCCAGGTGCCCACTAACTTTAGAATAATGCATAATTTTTCTTTTCAAGAATTCAAGCACCTGATAGGAAACAAATCATGTAGTTCACAAAATTCACTGAGTATCTATTGTGTGCCACCTCATGGCAGCAGTGACCTTCCCATGGACGCCAGCCTCGACTTTTGTCCTTAAAATCCATTCTCTACCAGATTGCAACAATGACTGTGTGTGTGCATTACTGGAGAATGAACCCAGGGGCATTCTAACTCCAAGCTGTGTCCCCAGCCCTTTTTAACTTTTTTGTTTTGAAACAGGGCCCCACTAAGGTGCTGAGAGCCCTGTAAGTTGCTAAGGCTGGTCTCAAACTTGCGATCTCCTGTCTCAGCCTCCTATGTATGGGGATTACAGGCATGTGTCACCATAACCAGCTCAAAATAAATTTTCTAAAATTGTATATCAGACCATCTCATAGCCCTGCTTAAAAATGTTCAACAGCTTCTATTCTACTCAGATGGAAGTCAGGGGTTTCAGCACTCCATATGCTCTGCTTTATGACATCTCCACTCCCCCACCAGCCTCTAATTTGCTCACCCCTCACAGGCAGACACAACTTCTTACAGCTCTCCAAATGCATCAAATGTTTCCTGTCCAGGGCTCAGAGTTTCACACTTTCTCTTTCTTCTGCCTGGATTATTCTTCCCTACGTTCTAAACGCCTGGCTCAGTCTCAGTCTCAGTCTTTTGCTTCCATCCTAAATTTCACATCCTCTAAAATTTCTAAAGGAGACCCCCTCCCGTGCTGTACAAAGCTGCTCTTCACATAAGTTAGCTTATTTTCTTCCTAATAAGCCTCATCCATACAGCCTACTTGACGTTGCCATGGTTTATGTAGACAATGGCATGGATTTCAAAGAAATGAAGAAGCTAAGAAGAGAATCTTCAAACATAGACTTGCTACCTTGCTGGGGAGGCAGGGGCACACAGCATTATACTCATGCAAAGTGTAAGTAAAAGCTCCCTCTGTACAAGCCACAGGGCCATCGCCAGTCAGAAGTAGAAAGCCGAGGAAACATTCCCTTCCCTTCTCCTTCACAGGGCCTCCCACACACCGTAAGAGGGAAATTCCATCATGGCGGATGTTCCTGCTGCTATTGGAAACATTTCATGTGATTACAATGATAGGTTGCTTCTTTAACATTCTAATTTCCAGCCTACTTCATCCCCCTTGGATGCTCTGAGATTGGCATATGTGTCTCTGAGATTGGCATTGGCGATTTTACATATGTATGCAAATAGCATTATTTCCAAAGTTGCATTCTTTATGCTTCTATTCCCCTTCCTCCCTCCATCACTTCACTGGAGTCTCTGCTTCTCTATCTGATGTTACCCTTGTTTACAAATCTATCCAACATCCATATATAAGAAAAAACACAACTGCTTGGTTTTTTTTTTTTTTTGAGACTGGCTAATCTTATAATATACTCGAGTCCCATCCATTTTCCTTCTATTTCATCATGCAGTCAAGTGTCCTTCTAAATCTCTCTTGAATCATGTCTTCCACCCTGTTAGTTATGAGCAATTGGAACACCTGGGCTTCAGTCTCAGTTCTGCCCCTTACTATGGGGGGAACCTTGAACAATTTAATTAACCTCATCTTGGGCTAGGTGTTATCATCTTAAGTTGAATACTAACATTCTCACTGGATTCTTTCAAAGATCTAGTTCATAGGAATCACTCAAACAACAACAACAAAATGGTAGCTGTGTTTCAGAATAAAGCACTTGGCACTTAATACTCTGTGTACACATTCCAAGTTTCTCCCTTACTAATTCCCCTCAACAAATACTCCTGCCTCTGAGGGTTAACTTCCCTCCTCTAGGTCCCCATTCCTCCAGTCAGATACACCTGCAGTGGCTGTACAATTCATATCCCTAGGCCTCGCCCTTGGCTTTCTCTAGAGATGAATTTTTTTTTTCTTCAGTACAGGGGATGGAAGCAAGGGGTTTCTACCTCCAAAACTACACTTCCAGTCCTATTTCTTTTATTCTTTATTTTGAAACAGGGTCTCACTAAGTTGCGGAGGGCCTCACTAAGTAGCTGAGGCAGGCCACAAACCTGGATCCTCCTGTGTCAGCCTCCCAAGTACTGGGATTACAAGTGTACGCCACCACGCCCAGCTTAGAGATGAATCTTGACTATCCTCATTTTTTTTTTCAGTACTGGGGATTCCCCAGGGGCATTCTACCTCCGAGCTACACCCCCAGCCCTATTTTTTATTCTTTAGTTTGAAACAAGGTCTCACTAAGTTGCAGAGGGCCTAAGTAACTGAGGCTGGCCATGAACCCAGATCCTCTGGTCTCGGCCTTCCAAGTACTGGGATTAAAGCGTGCACCACCAGGCCTTGCCTCACTTTTAAAAATACTTTTATTGGTATATTATAGTCTCAAATCATACTGTAGTTCAGTGAGAGGGACATAGGTGCGCACAGCGCTTGGTGGGCTTTCCCTCGGCTCCTTCCCCCCTCCCTCCTCCCCCATACCAGATATTGTGATTGACATTGGCACTCTCACATATGTATATAATGTTAATGGAAGTGTTTCCTTCATTAATTCCCCCACACACAATCTTCCCCTAGACTACCTCCCTCACTCCACTGGGGTTTCTCCTCCATTATCTAAAGTCCCTCTGATATCCTGGTTACTCCCTATCTTTAGTATATGAGACAGAATATATAATTCTTCACTTTCTATGACTCTTTAATCTCACTTAACATAATGTTCTGTAGGTCCATACATTTCCCTAAAAGTGACATAATTTTGTTCTTTTTTTATTGCTGAGTAGAATTCCGTTGTGTATATATCCTATAATTTTCTAATCCATTCATCTGTGGATGGTCACCCAGGTTGATTCCATAAACATGGATATGCGTGTATTACTATAGTACTCTGATTTCAGTCCCTTTAGAAAGATGCCCAGGAGTGTATAGCTAGATCACATGATGAATCCATTCCCTGTTTCTAAGGAATCTCCACACTGATCTCTGCAGCAGCTGAACTAATTTGCAATCCCACCAACAATGCAGAAGAGTTCCTGTCCCCCTCCCCACCCTCATCAGCATTTATTGTTGTTTGACTTCTTGATGACTGCCATTCTAATTGGGGTTAGATGGAATCTCAGTGTAGTTTTTGACTATTCTCATTTTTAAGTGTGTCCCAAGCCAGGCAATACACGCATAGACCAATGACTGGGTCTTACTGCCTTGTCTGTGACAATGTTCTCTCTGCCTGAGATTTCTCCTGGCTCTCATATCCCTCACCCAAGTCTCACCAATAGTTCTAAGTCTGACTTAAATTACTCTTTCTTCATAAAACCATTCCATATTTCTCCCTCCAGAAATAATTTGTCCCTGCTTTGAATTATCACAGCACTTGTTTATATAAGTGATGATTCTATTATTTTCAAGCTTCTCGAGGTGACAGTTGTATGTTACTCACCTTAATGTCCCCAAAATTACCTGTCACAAAGCTTTGTAGAGAGTTGGTGCTCAGAGAAATGGAATCCAATGGACAGCATGGCATCCAAACCCACTATTTTTAGATCATCATGATAAACCACAAGTACTCAAGTAATAACCTGACTCATCTGGGGAAAAAGGAGGAAGGAAAGTTGAAAACTAACCTCATTCTTCTCTTATCCTCTTTTCTCTCTGATTCCCACTGACATTGCTACCCAAGGTTGCTGCCTTTTATTTCTTAGCCCAATTCTTGGGAAGTAGAGAATGAGTAGAGACCCCTTCCCTTTAGCACAGTTGAGGCTTGCTGTCAAAGTTAGATATTTTCTCCATTTAAAGGTAAGCAAAAAATGAAATCAATATGGCAAGCACAAACAATGTAAAACTGTTGGGGTTTCCAGTAAAATCCTTTTATCCCCAAGGACTAAAGATTTCTCTAGCATCTTGACTAGCTCCTGGCTGCATGAACCCTGCAGGCTGGCTACGGTCCTCCTGGCTGCTAAACAGAAACCAACCACTCACTCAGTGTGTTTCTTTCTTAAAGCACCCCACCACATTTTACCCCTGTCTACCCATGCTCTCTCTATAGCTCGTCCTAGATTTTGTTGAAGGGTGCATACCTTACCCTCAGGGAGTGGCAAACAGGTTGGCATTGACTATGCCAATGTCATTTCACACTCAAGAGTATATTCCATTCAATAAGATAGGAATAGTCTTATCCATTTTTTGCCTGCTCTCATCTTACCATGCCCCAGGTCACTCCCTCTGAGTTCTTCTAATACACCAACCTCTTTCCCATCTCAAGCCCTTGTGTGAGCAATTTCCTCTGCCTGGACGGTCCTTTTCTGCTATTCGTATGAATATATGAATCTCTTCTTTAAGAGTCATCTTTTCCTTTAAGCCTTAGCTTAATTATTCAATCCTAAAAGAGGGCTTCCTATTTTAATTAAAGTGTCCTCCTTTCACAATCCCAGTCCCTATTCTCTTCCTAGCACATACCTAGCACAATCTACCATTCTTCTATTCATTAATCGGCTCACTCCTTGCCTCTATTTCAAGAAATAATACAAACTGAACAAGTCAGAGGCTGTGTCCATCTTCATCACCATTTATGATGCACAGTAGCTGCTCAATAAATATTTGAATGCATAAGTAAAACAATTGAATAATATAGAACCATAAGGAAGGAAAGGAAATCGCATGACCAGATACAACAAATCCTTTGTTCATATATAATTTTATTTTGTACTGGAGATTGAATCCAGGACAGTTCTAACTCTGAGCTCCACCTCCCTTCCTATTTTTTATTTTGAAACAGGGTCTCTTTAATTTGCTGGGGCTGGCCTCAATCTTGAGATCCTCCTGTCACAGCTTCCCCCCAATTGCTGGGGTTGTAGGTGTGTGCCATCATGCCTAGGGTATATACAATTTTATAACCAGAAAATAATCACATTTTTTGTGCTACTGAGGATTGAACCCAGGGACATTCTACCTCTGAGCCATACCCCCAGTCCTTTTTTATTCTTTATTTTGAAACAGGGTCTCACTAAGTTGCAAAGGGTCCCACTAAGTAGCTGAGGCTGGCCGTGAATCTGTGATCTTCCTGTCTCAGCCTCCCAAGTACTGGAATTACCAACATGTGCCACCACATCCAGCTAAATAATCATTTTTGATTTAATTTTGTAACAGTATAAGATCTCACCTTAGCTCTATTATTTAAGTTATGTTGCTGCTAAAAGAAATAGGTTCTCTTGCTTCAGATGAATTATGATTTACTACAGAACTTATTGTATAGACCCTGAATACTAAATCTCATTTCTCCCAATAGAATCCAACTTCTCAAGACTATAGATTGACATCTCCGTGAGATAGCCACACAGGAAAGACAACTTGAAGAAGCAAATATAGCTCCTGACGATGATGACAACAATGAAGAAGAAGAAGAAGAAGAAGACGACGACAAAGATGAAGACGAAGAAGAAGACAAAAAATAAAAAGAGTCTACATTCTGTTTTCACTTTGCAAGGCTCAAAGAATTCTTTCATGACAATACACTGAGAACTACTTTGTGAAAATAAATAGCCACAGAGCAATATGGATTTAATTGCTTGAATTGCTGCATTGGCTAAAATAAAACAGCTGTGATCACATTCTAGGGCAAAAACCATTGTTCAACAAAGAGTTCTATTAAAGATTGCCCCAGTGATGCGTCTGGCTTTCTAAAATCAAGCACACTGCTTCCTGGACCACCCATAGCCGTTAGGATAATGGAGATTCCAATTTAGTAGGGGCAGGGGCATCTGGGTTGGGGAAATGTTGTCTATGCCATAGGGCACAGGACTGTTTGATGGGTTTTTCTTTTCCCCTAACTATACAGCTCAAGTTACTCAAAATTACTCAGCAAAACAAATTCCTTTCATATTTCTATAATCCCAAGACACAGGAAAGGTGCTGGCTGGCAGCACTGATTATTAGAGTTCCAATCCACTAAAAGATGAAATGAGAAGTGAGTTTTGTCCAAGTTCCTTCTAAGCAATCCTAGTGAATGGATCTTAATTCCTGAGAATATGAGCCCCCAAGGAAGTAGTTTTTGGTATTTCTCTGGATGAGAAACCACCCTGAGATACTGATAAAACCATAAAGACCACCACCTAAAATTCACATAAATGTATTAGCACAGTTTGAAACCCAGCCTCCCAAAGTTCAATAAACACCCTAAAATTATTTGTGAGCCACAGGCTCAGAATTCCCATCATAAAATGCAGAAACAGGATTAGAGATGGAGAAAAATCAAGAATTTAATTTTTTTTCACTAATCATCATCATGCATCCTTTTTTTTTTTTTTTTCAGTACTGGGGAGAGGATCATTCTACCTCCAAGCTACAACCCGAGCCCTAATTTTTTATTCTTTATTTTGAAACAGGGTCTCACTAAGTTGTGGAGTGTCTCACTAGGTAGCTGAGGCTAGCTGCGAACCCGGATCTTCCAGTCTCAGCCTCCCAAATGCTGGGATTACAAGCATGTGCCGCCATGCCCGGTATCCATTTTAAATAACTCTACCACATACCAGTTTCATTCCAAACCCTCCCACTGGCCTATCTGCAGATTTTGAAGCATACAGCCAATATATAAAAGCAAGTAGAGAAGTGGGGGGGGGGAAGGTTGAGGGAAGAGAAGCAGAAGGGATCCCACTGGCCTCACAAGCCAATGGTTCTCAAGGTTAAGTGGACACAAGTCGACTGAGAAGGTTACCTCAATAGGCAGGTGCTCACTTAAATCACAATTTTGACAGATTCTAATGATTTTTATCAATGTCTGAGAAATCAAAGGATTTCAGGGTCTAAATAACACATTCCCATCTCTCTTCTCTTATATCCAGAAGTGGCACAAACAACTTCTGTCTGACCATGGGTACCAGTGGTGTTAGTATTTCTTTCCATCTACACTCCTTTTAAGGGAAAATTTCCAGGGAACACATGGAGTTCCAGGTTTCCAGATGACTCAGTACCTGACAGGTGCCCAGCTTCTGATTATGAACTGATTAGTAGTTTTAATTTCATTTGCAAAGTCCCTTCTGCCAGATAATGTGACATTGTCACTTGTGCAACACCCAGGGAAGAAGGCCATGAAGATCAAAATCATTGCTGTAGCAGTTGCTCACCTTTTCCACCCATTCCTCAAGACCTTCCTCCTCCAGGGTGACTTCCCAGTGATTTCACCATTAGCCCTCAAGAATCATTGTTACATCTATGTTATGGTTAGATATAGGATGTCCCCTGAAAAAGCTCAGGTATTGATGTTCAGAGTTGACATAATTAAGTCATGAGTTGTAGTCTCTTACATGGGTACATCCATTGTAATGGATGCACTGGGTGGTAATGTAGTCAGGTGGGACATGGGAGGAGGATGTGGTTCACAGGCCTTGTGTCCTTGAATCCCCCTTGCTTGTTCTCTTGCTTCTGGCCTTTGTGATGTGAAAGCAGAGCACGTCTCTCTTTGTCTCTTCCTCTCTCTCTCTGCCTCCCACCACCATGCTCTGAGTTCCACTGATATAACCTGGCCTGAACTCCTGAAATCTCTAGAACTATGACTGAATACATCTTTCATCCTCTACATTTTGTGGTCAGGTGTTTTGGATGACTGCAGTGACAATGCTGACAAGACAACCTACTTTAACATTTTATTGTGAACTATAAAATAGAACCTCATTTGTTCTCTAATTATTTCCTATTTCTTATTACTTGTTAACCTGATAACTAGTTCTTAGAGAACAAAATATCTTTTAGCTGTCTCTTCATCCCATAGAATATACAACCAGTCATAAACACAGAGTAGGTGTAAGAGCATCTGATATTACACCTGGCCAACATCTACTCTCATCTTCCCTTCACGCTTCCCTGGTAATCACCAACATACCAGGAGACACTTCTCAATCCTGCGCTCTTGTATTTCAGATGAAGCTGACTTCACCACATTCCAGCAGTGGGCACATAACCCAGTCCCCCAGTTGCAATGATTGGTTCATGCATATCACATGGCCCAAGCTGGGCCAATGAGATTCAGTCTCAGACCTTTGATAAGTATAACCAGAGAAGGTGTAGTCTCTCTGTGTGTAGATTTCTGGAACTTCTGCCAGCCATCTTGTCACTACTGAGATGGTACCCAGAATAGAGCAATTCTGAGAGACACAAAGCCAAGGATTTAGCCCTAGAGATTGGTCTCCTGCATTCAGCCACACCACAAGCAAGCCCTACCTCTCCAACTTTTCACTAAGGCTTAGTGGGTAACCAGTAATGTAAAACAGTCTTTGAACCCATTTGAGTTTTATTTCTACCAATTCAACCAAGAGTCCAGATTCATTAAGTGCTTAATGGATACTGGTTGATTGAATGAACACCCAATTTTAGACCTGGAAAATGTTGAATACAGGTGGGTTCTTAAAGCCTACAAAACACCTATTTGCAAAAGATCAGTGGTTTTATTTCTATTTGTGCCAAAAAAAGGTTCCTGTGGCCATAAGCAATGGCTTCCAGAATCTATCGCCTGGATTTGGGACCTGGTTCTGCCACTTAGAATTTTCATGACCCTAGGCAAATTACTCAGGAATCTTTAATTATGGTAGGGCCACAAAAGACACATGCACTCTTATGGGGAGGTCATTTGTGTATAGAACATGAACTGAGGGGTGGAGAGGCAGAGGCAGAGATACATTACAATACCCAGGCAATAAACAAGAGCTGATAAGGGTTTAGACTGAGACAGAGTCATTTCAGACACAGAGTAGAGGATGAAGTACAAAGACTATAAGACAAAGCAGTCAATTGAATATGGCATAAGGGAAAATAGGAGAAATCAGAACTCTCGGGAACTAACTCAAAGCTTTTTATTTGGAGACACTAAAATAGAGAAATGCAGCCTGTTAACTAGGTATTGGGGGTATTCCTAGATTCTAGTTTATCTGTTGAGTTATTTTTTACCACAGGGCTTTGGGGGTAGACCTATAGCTTCCCTCTTCTTAAAAGACTTAGGCAGCTTTTCACCCTTGGAAACAGAAGAGGATCTTTCTAGAAAGTGATGCTTTCATTGCTCTGATTTAAATCTGTGTTAACAAAATTGTCTGAGGAACTCTGTGGTGATATATAAGGTAGTTTTAGGCAGATTACAGGATAAAGAGCTGTGCCCAGACTAGACATTAAGTAACCGAGAAAGAAACTCTTCCTTTTCAGTCCTCTTGATTATTTTATCAAGGAGAAAAGAAAAACTCAAATGGGGTCTAGAACATCTGTAACACCTCTTTCTAGCACTTGCTAAGTTCCCTTGTTTACTCAGGAATAGTCCCAAAGCTCAAAACTTCCAGGAGGCCAAGGCATCTTGCTAAAATTTAATAATACTGTATCTTGGAATTTATTTTGTGTTTTTTTTTTTCAGCACTGGGGGGTTGAACCCAGGGGCATTCTACCTCTAAGCTACACTCTCAGTCCTGTTTTTTATTCTTTTACTTAGAAACAGGGTCTCACTAAGTTGCAGAGGGGTTCACTAACTAGCTGAGGTTGGCAGCGAACCTAGATCCTCCTGTTTCAGCCTACCAAGTACTGGGATTACAAGCCTGCACCACCACATTTGGCTCTTGGAATTTATTTTTACATATGCTTTCCATTTATGACAAGTAGAATGTATTTTCTACTTATGTCTCTTTTTAAGGTAAATTTACTCTGTTCTTTTTTTTTTTTAATGACTCAGTTTAAATAAAAAATAAAGAAATGTGGCAGCAGCCATGGCAGGAATTGGAGAAAAACATTTTTCATTACTGATGGGACTTCCAAGAGGATGACAAATATCTTCTTCATAGATGTATAACTGAGCATCATTAAAGTTATGTCATCCAGATGAAAGCATCTCTGGATGGTGCAAGCTCTGGGGTGCTTGTCCTGCCTCAGGAAGACTCTCAGCACTGCTTTCTCCAGCCTGTGCAGAGGGCCACCTGGGTTGTGTGCACAGCATCCCTGGAAGCCCAGCGTAACCTCCTGAATAACTCCCTATTCTAAGCGACCCAGGAGTTTTTCTACTGAGCTTCTTGCTCTCAGACACACTTGGCTGGCTGTCATGGGATCCATGCCCAGCCACGCTTCGGAATACTCATTTGCTTGTGCTGCAGGAAAGTCTTTGGACACACACAGCTGACCAGCTGGCCTGGGGATGTTTAATTTTGCAAGGGATCTTTTGTTTATGGAGTAGTTATGCTTCTGAAGTCTGAGGAAGAAGAATTTCAATGCTACTAAACTTCTCCCCCTAGTGGACTTGCATGGAAACTCTTTTTTAAATATTTTTTATTGGTGCATTGTAATCATAAATCTTAATGAGGTACAAGCTGGTAGAAGCATACATGCACACAGCACTCATTTAACCCTTCCCCAATCCCCACCCCATCCCCATCCCTCCTTCTCATGTTCTGCTTAGTGACTGACTTTGATATGTCTGTGAATGTCCGTGATGTGCATTAGGGTACTTCCCTGTCTTCCTCTCCCATCACCCTCAGTTAGGTCACCTTCTTTGCTCACATAAGGTTTCCCCTTCTTTGTCTAGAGTCCCTCCTATGACCCACTTTCTCCCTATCTTCTGCATATTAGGGGAACTTTGAAATCATTCTGAGCACGAGGACCTTAGGGCTTGAGCTTTTCGATTTCACTCAGGCTGTGGCTGGGGAGGTAAGGCACTGGGCGCTTGGCTTAGAGGACTCTATTTGTCTCTCATTCCTTCCTGCTCTCCTCTCCTCTTTGGATAGCCGTGGTTGAGCACCTGCCCTCTCCCACACTCTGGTGCCATGATGGTTCTGTCTTGGAGCTGGTTGACTATTGACTGAGCCTCTGAAACCTGAGCCAAGTAAGCTTTTCCTTTTCTTAAAAAAAAAAGGATTCAAAATAAACACAATAAAATAAAGTATCATGTACAGGGCTCACCTTGAGTGCTATTTTTGTTTGCTAAGCTCACTAAAATACCCTTATCATCAAGCATCACTTGAAATTCATAAAAGTGTATTTTAACACCAAAAATCTCAGTTGTAGAGGCCTGTGCTAGATGACTACATGGTCTAGATTGATGGTTTCTGATTTTTGGTCCACTGTCCTTTCTTTCCTAGCCACTTCAAATGATAACATTAAGGGCCAGGCATGGTGGCACACATCTGTAATCCTAGTGTTGGGGAGGCTGAAAAAGGAGGAGCTCAGATTCGAAGCCAGCCTCAGTGACTTAATGAGGCCCTCAGCAACTTGGTGAAACCCTGTTTCAAAATAAAAAATAAAATGGGGCTGTGAGTGCAGGAGGTAGAAAGCCCCTGGGTTCAATACCCAGCAAAACACACACACACACACACACACACACACACACACACATGCACACACACACACCAATGAATGCACATAAATATGGTTAATTGATCTTTGACAAAGGACCAAAGGCTGTACAATGGGGAAAACAGTCTTTAAAGCAGATGGTACTTTTTTATTTTTAAAGAAGAACCTAAACACAGACTTTACAACCTTCACAAAAATTGACTCAAAGTGAATAACAGACCTTAAAGCAATGCACAAAACCCACAAGATTCCTAGAAGATAGCATAGGAGAAAGCCTAGATAACCTTCGGTTTGGCATTAACTTGTTAGACACAACAGCAAAGGCACAATCTGTGATATAATTCACAAGCTGGGCCTCATTGATATTAAAATTCTCAGCTCTGTGAAAAATACTGTCATGAGAATAAGAACAGACACCAGGCTGGGAGAAAATATTTTCAAAAGACATAAACAATAAAAGGCTATTATCTAAAATATAGGAAAAGCTCTTAAAACTCAACAATAAGAAGGCAATATAATTTTTAAAATGGGGCAAAACACCTAAACAGAACCTCATACAAAAGGCAAATGAGTATATGAGATGCTCAACATCATGTAACATTTGAGAACTGCAAATTAAAATAATAAGGTGTCACTACACATCTATTAAGATGGTCAAAATCCAGAACATCGGCAATACCAAATGCTGAGCAGGATGTGGACCAACTCTTTTTTTTTTTTTGTGGTACTGGGGATTGAACTCAGGGGCATTCTACCTCCAAGCTACATCCCCAGCCCTATTTTTTATTCTTTATTTTGAAACCGCGTCTCACTAAGTTGCAGAGTGCCTCACTAGGTAGCTGAGGCTGGCCACGAACCCGGATCCTCTGGTCTCAGCCTCCCGAATACTGGGATTACAAGCGTGCGCCACCACGCCCGGCTTACCAACTCTTATTCATTGCTAGTGAGATGCAATGTAGCATGGCCACTTTGGAAAACATCTGGCACTTTCTTACAAAACGAAATATACCCTCAGCATACATTCTCAGTCAGAAATTTCACTGCTATAATCCAAAATGACTGACTATACAAGTTAGAGGAAGGAAGATTTATTTGCTCTCAGTTTTCTGGAGATTCTGGGGACTCAGTGCATGTGAGGCTGGCGTTTGAAGCTCGGGGCATGGCAGTGGGAAGTAAAGAGAGAGAGAGAATACAAAACTCTGCTCTCACATCCCGGAGGCCATAAGGAGAGAGAGAGAGAGAGAGAGAGAGAGAGAGAGAGAGAGAGAGAGAGAGAGAGGATTCAAAGGCACAAGCACAATCCCCGAGGCCACACCCCCAGGGACCCA
Organism: Graphiurus murinus; assembly: GCA_004027655.1. NCBI lineage: Eukaryota > Metazoa > Chordata > Mammalia > Rodentia > Gliridae > Graphiurus > Graphiurus murinus. The sequence goes on from PVLC010004056.1 coordinate 71,241, forward strand.
CCTTCTCAGCCACACTCCACCTCCCTAGGTGACCTCCCAGTGAATCCTTTACAATGGACTTATCCACTGATGATATTACAACCCTCATGACTTAACTCTGTCAACCCTGAGCTCGTCAGGGGACCTTCTGTATCTGACCATAACACTCAACCACACATTTTTCCCACCTGAGATCTCTTTAATCTCTTCTCCATGTATCCAGTTCTTGTTAAATATTTATTCATCAAATATCTCTGGGAACTTCCCCTATGCCAGAGACAGTGTTAGACAAAAGCACAGAGGCTTCTCTTAGGCAGCATGCAAAAACTTAACAGAAAAAAATCAGTTTTTTCTGTCTCCTCTATTAAATACTATCAGGGGAGCCAGCCCAGAAGCTATGCTGGAAGGTGATCAGGAGAAATGATGAGCTAACGTTGGTTCAGCATCCTCCTGGTGTCAAGCACCATGTGCTCTCTGGTTTACTTTTCACAACAATTTCACAAGATGAGAATTGCTTTCTTTGACTGATAGAGAAATGAAGTCATTAATTTGTTTGTCTATTTTTTAAGGTTTCTCAACTTGAAGCTGCCAATTACCACAGCCAGTTGGGCCTCACATCTGGTCACCTCCTGTCTGGTGAATTTCTATGCCATGTATCTGCAACTGTCCTTTAGGTCATAATCCCTCCAGGAATTTGAGCAATGGATGAGCAAATGGGAATCTCATTCTCCCTGATAGGCAGGGAAGGGGCGGGGCTAATGCCTTCTGGTTCCTGAGAGGGCAGGAACCACCAGTGTATATAACTGGGTTTTACTGTAAATAAAACCCCTAATCCTGAGATGGAACTTGAGTTTCTTCTTACCAGTTCTAAATGTGTATCAGAGACTCCCAGAACACTGGATTGAAGACAATGTAAAACAAGGGGAAGAAAGTGATTTTTAGAAAACATGCAAATCCAATAATGTGATTTCTCTGCTTAATAAAAGTTTTCCATAACTCCCTAGCATTCTGAGGCCATGAGAAACACTTGGGTCTTTAGTCATTGAGTGGTCTGGACCTGGTCAATTGTTTTGTGTGTGTGTGTGTGTATGTGTGGTACTAGGGATTGAACTCAGGGGCATTCTACCTCTGAGCTATACCCCCAGCCCTATTTTTTATTCTTTATTTTGAAACTGGGTCTCGCTAAGTTGCAGAGTGCCTCACTAGGTAGCTGAGGCTGGCCTCGAACCCAGATCCTCCGGTCTCAGCCTCCCGAATGCTGGGATTACAAGCGTGCGCCACCACACCTGGCTCCTGGTCAATCTTAATACTATCTTCTCCACTCCTCTTTTCTTTAAACTCCAACCACACTTGCTTTCTTCTGTTCTCTCAGATTCTGTGTTCCCTCCCACCACAGAGCCTTTGGTCTTTCTTCTTGACCTCCTTCATCTGAAAAGTTCCTGGTTATCCTGAAGACCTCAGGGTAAACATCCATTCCTCAGGGAAAGTGCCCTTATCTCCCAGGCAAGGTGTGATCCCTGACGCACTTGCAGTACTGCACACCATTCCTATAGCACACCATGTTTGTATCATCTCTGTGAGTATTTAATGGCTACCACCTTCTCTCTATTCAGACCTGCTCTATTCAATATGGTATTCCCTGATTAATGTGACTTCTGTACACTTGCAATGTAGCTAGTGCCACTAAGGAAATAGATTTTTTTTTTTTCAGTACTGGGGAATGAATCCAGGGGCACTCTACCTCGGAGCTACACCCCCAGCCCTATTTTTAATTCTTTATTTTGAAACAGGGTCTCACTGAGGGCCTCACTAAGTAGCTGAGGCTGGCCATGAACCTGCGATCCTCCGGTCTTAGCCTCCCATGTACTGGGATTACAAGAGTGTACCACCACACCCAACTGGAAGTAGATTTTTTATTTTATTTAAACTTAAAAGTTGATACTTGCTTTCCTGAGTGGGGATTTTAAAGCCACAGAAAAAACTTGAATGTGAAAATCTACTTTCTCAGTTATCACTGTTATGAAATCTAAAACAGATGGGATTTTTGCATCTGAATTGAGAAATGCTATGTGCGCAAAATATGCACACACTAGATTATAAAGACTTAACATCAAAATTATG
>PVLC010004056.1:73440-89578 GCA_004027655.1 Graphiurus murinus
CCCAGCATTCGGGAGGCTGAGACCGGAGGATCCGGGTTCGCGGCCAGCCTCAGCTACCTAGTGAGGCACTCCGCAACTTAGTGAGACTCGGTTTCAAAATAAAGAATAAAAAATAGGGCTGGGGGTATAGCTCGGAGGTAGAATGCCCCTGAGTTCAATCCCCAGTACCGCAAAAAAAAAAAAAAAAAAAAAATTATGTAAACTATCTTACTAATAATTTATATTAACATCTATAATATTTGTATATCATATTGAGTATATACTGAAAGGAGAATAGTGAAAATGGGAGCAAGCAGATTTATTATGTTAAAGGCTTTATTTCAGATGGTGACACACACCTGTAATCCCAGTACTTGGGAGGCTGCGACAGAAGGATCACAGGTTTGAAGTCAGCCTTGGCAAGTAGTGAGACTCTCAGGAACCTAGTGAGACTGTTTCAAAACAAATAAACAAACAGAAAAAAATTGGCCTAGGGTGTAGCTCAGAGGTAGAATGCCTGTTGGTTCAATCCCCAGTACCACACAGAGAAAAAGGTTTGTTTATTTCACCTATTTCTTTTATATCCTCATGCGACTCCTAGATATTATCAATTATAGATGTGATTCCTTTCATTTCTATTGCACAGTACTGTTCTAACTGTAAGGAGAATCCCTGAGTCTCTCATTAAATATTGATTTAACTATTTTATACTTAGTGCCTAACAAAATAACTAGAAAATAATAGGTGCTGAATAAATATTTGTTTGACATTTAAATAAATAAATCATTAGCCATGTTTGCCCAGATAGAGAGAGGGGATAGTACATTTCCATTGTTATATTTTCTAACTGTATGCTAATTTTTTCTTTGCCTATCATGGGACTTTGAAAATAATGACGACAGTAAGGACATCTGTCATTTTTAGTCATCAACTACATTAAGGCGCTTTTAATCTATTTAAGTTTTTTGTCAAAATAAGATGATAAACAGGAAGTAAGTTTCCCAAAGTCACATTGTTAGTAAACAGCCTTTGGTGAATGTTTACTTGTGAAAAATAAGCAAACCTTCCAAGCCTGAGAGTCAGGATAAAATCGGCAGAGACCTCCATTGTCTTGAATATGAATAAAAATGCTTTAATTTCATCTGATTCAAGATTATAATCCCAGCTGATAAAGATGCATATGAGATTTTTAGACATGCAATTCTGGGACAGAATCAGGAAGAATATTCTATAAACAAGAAAGTAAATTGCTCAGTGTTATTGCTAGATATTAGGATGTCCTGGGGAGAGCTCATGTTTTAATTCAGAGTTGATGTAATGAAGTCATGAGGGCTCTAATCTCATTAGTGGGTAAATCCATCGTAGTGGATTTACTGGGCGGCAACCTAGGCAGGTGGGTGTGACTGGAGCAGGTGGGTCTCTAGTGGTGTGGCTGTAGGGTCTGTGCTTGTGTCTTTGAATGCCCGTGCTTGTGCTCTCTCTTGTTCCTGGCCTTCATGAGGTGAGAGCAGAGCCCTTTCTCTCTCCCACTCTCTGCTTACCACCACCATGTCTTGAGACCCACAGGCCCTGGCCTCACATGGACAGAACCCCAAATCTCCAAAAACTGTGAGCAGATAAATCTTCCTTCCTCTAAATTGTGTGGTCAATCATTCTGTATTACAAGTAGTGAGAATGTTGACTGAGACACTTGTGTTACACAGTACCACACAAACACACACCTGTATTCAAGAGCTTGAGAGATGCTCCAGGCCCTGGATTCCTGTTCATCTGTAAATTGAATGAAGATTCTCCAAAAGCACCACAACATCTGATTAGAAATAGATGAACCTGGATGTAGCTCAGGGGTAGCTACTCACCCAGCATGTGGGAGAGAAAGGAAGAAAAGAAGAGAGAAGAAAAAGAAGAAGGAGGAGGAAGAGGAAGAGGAGGAGGAGGAGGAGGAGGAGGAGGAGGAGGAGGAGGAGGAGGAGGAGAAGTGGAAGGAGAAGGGAGGGAGAGAAGAAGAGAAGAAAGAGATGAATATCAATGTATGTGTGCCACATACTGCTTCAAGCTGATTACTCAGTTTCACAAACTCAAGAAAACACACCATATATTGGTCATATACTTTTCTCTCCTCTCAGCTTTTAATCCCCTATTAATATTTTAATGGAAATATATTCATAGTATTCAGATTATTTGCATTCATCAGAAAGCAAATTTGGAAAGAATCTACAATCTAATTAAGCACAGTGTGGCTGTGTTGGGCTGGAGCTCCTTCTGCTGGGTGGCATTTGTTTCAGCCGAAGGCACCAAGGGGATTAAGTACAGAGTCACTGACACCAGGCAACCCAGGGTCAAGTCCGTGATGTACCACTCAAGATGTATGTGACTCTGATCTCGCTTTCTTGTCTATAAAATGGGTAAAATAATACTAACCTTTGTGGGTTGTTGGACAGATTAGCCAAGTAGATGCAAGGACTTCCCTCTCTGGTGTTTCTTTTTTTCTTTCCTGTGGTACCAGGGGTACTCCAAGCTATACCCCTAACCCTGTTTATTTTCTGTTTTGAAACAGTCATGCCAGATGGCTGAGAGTCTCAGTAACCTGCTGAGGCTGGCTTTGAACCTGTGATCCTCCTGTCTCAGCCTCCCAAATACTGGGATTACAGGTGCGCACCACCACCCATGGCTCTTCTCTGGATTCCTAGAAGCCAGGTACTGTTCTAACCCATAGCTGTCATTCCGATTAGGTTTGGCTGCAAGAGACTGAAAAACAAAATCACAATGGCTTCTATGTGACTGTTCATTTCCCTTTCACATAAATGCAGGCAGCCCAGGGTTGGGATGAGGACTCACATTCATCAAGAATCCAGATGTGAGCTGGGCGTGGTGGTGCACGCTTGTAATCCCAGTACTTGGGAGGCTGAGACTGGAGGATCTGGGTTCGCAGTCAGCCTCAGCTACTTAGTGAGGCTCTCTGCAACTTAGTGACACCCTGTTTAAAAAAATAAGGAATGAAAAATAGGGCTGGGGATGTAGCTTGGAGGTAGAATTCCCCCTGGCTTCAATTCCCAGTACCGCAAAAAAAAAAAAAAAAAAAAGAATCCAGATGTGCAAGGGGTGTTAGCACACACCTGTAATCCCATTACTCGGGAGGCTGAGACAGGAGGATCACAGGTTCAAGGGCAGTCTTAGAAATGTACTGAGACTCTCAGTAACTTCATGAGACTGTTTTGAAACAAAAAATAAAATGGGGCTGGAGGTGTAGCTCTGAAGTAGGATACCCCTGGGTTCAATCCCCAATACCATAATAATAATAATAATAATAATAATAATAATAATAATAATAATAATAATCTTCATCATCATCCAGATGTTTTGTATCTTGTTTCTCTACCAGTCTCAGCACACAGCTCTCCCCTTCTGAGCCAAGACAGCAAACTCAGCTGTAGCCAATTTGTCCACATTCCAGGCTAAAAGGAGGAAACAGGAGAAAGATTGCATACCCTCCCTTTCAGGACATGTGCTAGAAGTTGCAACCACCATTGAGCCACCATGGGCAGGTGCAGTCTTAACCCCTTATGTCTCAAGCTTTTGATGCTGCAGCTATGGCAACAAAATTGACACAGTGCATTACTGCGATCCTCCTGTCTCAGCCTCCAAAGTACTGGGATGACAGGTAGGTGCCACCATGCCCAGCTCAGTTAGAAACGATAAGATAGAGATTTTGTGTGTGTGTGTGTGTGTGTGTGTGTGTGTGTGTGTGTGTGTGTAATATGAACTAATCATATAAATGCACTCATTATATATTGCTATATAATTATATTACATACTATATTTAAGTTTTTACAGATGGTCCACAACTGGGACAATGGGACAAAGTAGACTAAAGGAGACTGGGAAATAATAGCCTTTTATTCTGTTATTTATTGCATCATTATTTCCATACAAAAAGGAAGAACAGATTGGGGTTGGATTCGTTGTCTCTGTCACATATTTGGAGTGGAAGACCAAAACCTCCCACTCTGGAGATAAGGTGTCACAGACCTGGAGTGGACACCCAGGGGACATCTTTGGATCATGGAGCATGCCTGGAGAAACCTGAATCCTTAGCTGGGTTCTAAACAGGCTTCACATTCTGCCAGTTTATAAATTTCCTAAATATATGTTGCATGAAAGGCAAAATAAATGTTTACTCTCATTATTGTACAAAAGTGACCACAAACTTCTTCATTTGACCCTCTCCAGAATTAGATCTGTGGAAGGCTTTGGATGTGGATTTAAGAACAAAAAAGGGAGATCTTGTGATTTCTAAATGCTGCTTCAGCTCCAGGGGGAGACAATTCAAAAACCCACGGCATGCTCCCTCCATAGCTACCTCCAGCCCCGTCCTCTCACCGTAGCCAAGAAAGTGACAATACCCCAGCAAGCTCGGGTGCACAGCTCTAGAGACTGACCACAGACACCTTCTCATCCCAGAGGCACGCTACAAATACAAGATGGTGGGGACACGTGCAGAGATGATAGGAAACACATTTTTGGCTGATGTGTTAGCTTGGGGTCAGGCTGGAAGACTAGAGCAGAGGTTCATTGGAAGCTTCCCCAGCCTCGCACCCCATTAGGTCCAGGACTGGCTTTGAGAACATATGCTACCCTGGGCCCCAGTCACCATTTCAGAAATCTCATGTGAATGAATGAAATATGAAGGTGTGGGCTCCCAGGAGAAATAAGCTGTAGTTGAGGCGAACCACAGTCCAGGGATCACAAAGGATACTTGGTTTGAATTGGGATTTCCATTTGGTATAGACAGTCCTAACTTATGATGGCCCAATCTACATTATCATGTGTGTGTGTGTGTGTGTGTGTGTGTGTGTGTGTGTGTGTGTTAAACTCAGGGGTTACTGGGGGTTAACTCAGGGACATTCTATCTCCAAGCTACACCCTCAGTTCTTTTTATTTTATTTTTTATTTTGAAACAAGGTCTTGCTAGGTTGCTGACAATCTTATTAAGTTGCTAAGGCTCTCCTGCAACCTGTGATCCTCCTGTCTCCACCTCCCAAGTACTGAGATTACAGGCATGTGCCATGGCCCCCAGCTCCAACCTACAATTTTTTGACTCTGCAACCATGCAGAAGCAATACACACACAATAGAATGCACTTCACATTTTGATCTTTTCCCAGGCTAGTAGTTTGCAGTATAATAGATGGCAGGGGTCAGGGATGGGTAGACTAGAAGGATGCTTTCAGCAGGATGTGGAAGCCCAGAATTTAGAGTTCTGATGTAAGACCTCTCTTTATGTTTCATAATTTTTGAGATTCAGTATATACCTGTGCCCTGTTCATGAGAATTAAACTATGTGTAATGTTAAGAAAAACATCCTGGTGGGTACTGGCTTTACCTTTTAACCTACCACCTCTACTGCCAAACAAGTTACCCCCCCCACTCCAAAAAATATATATATATTGAGAAGGTATACCAAGATGTAGCTGCCAGGAAGTTAGTTTCACAGAACCTGATTGATCACAAAGTATATTTCGGAATCACCTGATGTCTTGAAACAGGAAACTTTCTTTCACTCTATCAATGTGGATTTAGACATGCGGATCATGTCAGCCTCTAAATATTTTAAGCTGGCGGGAGTGGCATACACCTGTAATGCCAGGACTTGGGAGGCTGAGACAGAAGGATTGCAAGTTCGAGACCAGCCTCAACAAATTAGTGAGACCCTCTTTCAACATAAAAAAACAAGGCTTGGGGTGTAGCTCAAAGGTAGAATGCCCCTGGATTCAATTCCCAATTCCCAGTACCACAAAAATAAATAAATAAATAAATTAATTAATTAATTTTGATTCTGACTTTATGGAAGGAGAGTCATGATAAAAGTGAGAAAAACCAACTTACAAGGCAAAATTATTTTTAATGAAAAGAGTTGGCTAAATCATTAAAACCTTTGAAGTTTATAGAGTAGTTAACTTTTAGTAGTGAGGTTAATGGAAATTTTTTTTCCTCTTTGGTACTTTTCTGTGTTTTTTTTTTTTTCTTTCAATTTCTTCTCAGTGAAAATACATTGCTTTTTGAAAAAAGAATAGCATGAAAAAGTAATTTCTCCACCTAGGTGGAGAAATTCATCTGGGAAATTAAAGTCTAAAATTTGGTTTATCTATATAAAGGAGATTAAAGAGATTTAATAACCACTGCAATATAGCATTGGAAAATAGATTGTATTTGAATTCAACACCATCAGTGTTTCTTTCTACTCCTCTTTCCTCCTTCTCTTCCTCACTCTCCATTTTCTTCTGGTGATAATATTCCCTCATATTTACTGAGCATTTTCTATGTGTCCACCCTGGTACCTTGTAAATTAGACACATCAACTCATTTATTTTTCAAAACAAAACCATCAAATAGGCCATATCTGTAGAGTTGTTAAATAAGTTTCCCACATCATCACAATCAGGAAGTTCCAGAATCAAGCCCAAGCCTTAGTTAACAAAGGCACATTTTGTGTTGATAAATAATCAATTTAAGGCAGGGTGTGGTTTTCGCACACCTGCAACTCCAGTAGTTGAGAGGCTGAGAGAGGCGGATCACAGGTTTAAAGACAGCCTCAGAAACTTAACAAAACTCTCAGCAACTTAATGGTACCCTGTTTCAAAACAAAAAATAAAAAGGGCTGGGGCTATAGCTCAGAGGTAGAATGCCCTGGGTTCAATCTCCAGTACCTCCTACACACACACACACACACACACACACACACACACACACACACACTAAGCTTTATTTTATGTCTTGTTGTATCTTTAAAGAAAGGGTAAGTTCAACACCCAGAATGTTGACATCAATTCGTATTTTCAGTTCCATGGATTCCTTGACAAACATAGTCAAAGAAACTAAATAATTGCAACACAACATCTATTGCAGGTGCTTATTCAAAAACACAAAGGACTTTTCACCTACAGACTATCGGCTTGACTTAGAGACTTAGTAGTTTTCAATGGGTCAGGCAACAATTCATCATTGGGTGCCTCATGTATACAAGGCGCTGTGACTAGACTCTAGGGACGTAGCAGCAAATATAGTAAACATGGTTCCTGTCCTCATGGAACTCTGCTGTCTCCCAAGAAGCACTAAGAACTCAGTGAGCAAGATGAATGGTACACCAAGAACAAGGAGAATTATGGGCCTCCTGATCAAACCCCTTATCCCCCTCTTCTTTGACATGATAGTGATGATAGTGGGTATAGCTATATCTTCATCGTCAATCTTGTAAACTATATTTAACATTTTTAAATCTTTTCATTTTTTTCTACTCACTTTTTCAGGTCTTTATGAACCTCCCTCCCTTCCTCCCTCCCTTCCTTCCTTCCTTCCATCTTCTCTCTCTCCTTCCTTCCTCCCTCCCTCCCTCTCCCTCTCCCTCTCCCTCTCCCTCTCCCTCTCTCTCTCTCTCTCTCTTTCTTTCTTTCTTGTTCCTGGGATTGAACTCAGGGGCAGTCTACCTCTGAGCCACATCCCCAGCCCTATTTTTCACTTTGAAATAGGGTCTCTCTAAGTTTCTGAGAGTATAACTAAATTGCTAAAGCTAGTCTTGAACCTATGATCCTCCTGTCTTAGCCTCCCCTAACTGGGATTACAGGTGTGCACCACCACACCTGGCTACAAACCAATTTGCTTAGTGTTTGCAGACTTATGAATAGGCTTTCTCTTTTTTCCTAGAGATATCCAAGATTCCTGCAAATACCTCATAGTGATATTCCAAGAGCTGAGACCTAATAAGGATGTGGTGATTAACCAGGAGACTGAAGTGGTGGCATTTCAAATATTCTTGGAATATTCTAATTGGTGAGAAACACTAATACTTCCTACCACTCGACCCCTGCTCCTTTAATCACAGACTGTGCTTTCTTTCCTGGTACTAGATTTCCAGGAAACCCCAGGGTCCCTGAAGACTGCCATTTCTCTTTAGAGCCCCTTTCAGTGTGACCCGCAGTTTGCTTCACTTCCTGATGGATTTCTCTCAGCCTCCCTCTGCTGCAGTCAGTGTTGCAACCAGCAGAGGACAGAATTGCACAACACACTCGGTTCCTCTTCCCTATTAGGAATACAGATGGAACAGCTTTACCTGCAGCACGGCAGATTAAAGAACAAATGATCACCTTGAACACTTGGCGATGACAGCGTGAAGAGTGTTAGGGTCTGGGGGTCCATATGCCTGGACTCTGCTAGTTATTTCACACATGAAGCTCAACTTCCCCAGCTGTATGATGAAGGTGTTATGCTAGGTGACCCTCAAATTTTATTTCCTCCTAAATTTCTATACTTCTACCCTATAGCTTCTCCTGACCCAACTCTCCTGAAGCTGTGACCCTGCCAAAATGCAAATTGAACCATGCATCTCTCCAGTTAAAATCTGGAAGTGGGAGGTTAGAATATGAGATCAGTCGCTCCTGATGGCTCTGACCATCACCTTCAAGTGACACTTTTCCCCAACCTGAGAGTCCGAGGTGGTGGAGTAGCAATAATAACAGGTTGGCGTTTGAGGATGCGACAGGCAGTATGTGCAAGGCACTTGATAGGAGTCTATTTATTTAGTCCTCCTATTGGCCCCATGGATTAAATACTCTTATTATTCCCCAGTTTGCAGATGTGGACGGAAAGATACAGGGAGATTGCCCCAGGGTATGCTAATAGGAAACGGTAGAGCTGGGGTTCCAACTCCAGGGGGCAGGCTCATAGCCATTCTCTTAAGTTGCCTTCAGCGTAGGCATGGAAGGGAATCTGATCGCAGACCACTATCCATGCTAATTGGGACCAGGACTGGCTCGTTCACTCAGTCACTCCTACATGCTGTTGCTGTTTTGTGTATGAATGTCTCTTGAAAGAGCTTATGTATTGATGTTCAGAGCTGACATAATTGAATCAAGAGGGCTGTGATCTCATCAGTGGGCAAATCCCTTGTAGTGGATTCACTGGGCGGTCACCTAGGCGGGTGGGTGTGGCTGGAGAAGGCGGGTCCCTGGGGTGTGGCCTTGGGGACTATGCTTGGGTTTCTGCATGTCCTTGCTTTTTCTCTCTTGCTTCTGGCCTTCATAATATGAATGCCTCTCTTCTTCTTCTTCTTCTTCTTCTTCTTCTTCTTCTTCTTCTTCTTCTTCTTCTTCTCACTGCCATGCCCCTGAAATCTCCAGAACTATGTGTTAATAAATTTTCCTTCCTCTAAGTTGTGTAGTTAGGTGTTTTGGTGTCATAACAGTGAGAACACCAACTGAGACATGTGTCGATAAAGGCGCATCAAGTGCCTACTATGTGCTAGGCACTTCACCAGCACTGCAATCCATCCATACCACTGGAACAACAGCTCTCTGCCCAGTCACACAGATCACACCACAAAGCTCAGGAACCCATGGGACACAATGGGAAAAGGTTTGCCTGGGGGAGTATCGTGCAAAGCAGGGTTCCAAGATGTGAATGCCATGGGGCAGGGGTGGAATCAGACAGTGAACCATGAGCTCCAGCTAAACACAAGGGCTCCTGGGAGGACTGCAGGTTCAAAACCAACCTCAGCAGCTCAGTGAGGCCCTCAGCAACTTAGCAAGACCTTGTTTGCACTTAAAATAAAATAGGGCTGGGGGTATAGCTTGAAGATAGAATGTCCCTGAGTTAAATCCTTAGCATCACAAAAAATATGATATAAAATATGAATTTAATATATTCCTCTATAATAAGACACACTCTTACCTTAGGTAATGAGGGTGAGGGATTGTTTTTTTGTTTTTGTTTTTTACAGTGCTAGAGAGATTAATCCCAGGGTTGGTGCATGCTGGGAAAGTGCTCTACCATGGAGCCACAACCCCAGTTCTATTCATTCATTCATTCATTCATTCATTCATTCATCCATCCATTTATAGGCAAGGCTCCTCTCCTAAGGTACCCAGGCTGGCTTTGACTTTGTGGTCTTTCCGTCTCAGTCTCTAAGTAGCTGGTATGAATTTGTAGATCTTAGTTGGACAATGCTATTTAATCAGGGTTGGAGATAGCACAGTTATGGACAAGCCCTGTTGACACTAATCATCCCATCCCATCCCCCAAAAGTCTTACAGATCAGAAATGCTGACAAGAAGCCAGACTCACTGGAAAATATCCAGAAGTCACAGATTTATTTTGTACACGTGTGTCTGTGTGTGTGTGTATGTGTGTGTGTGTGTGTGTGTGTGTGTGTGGTACTGGGGATTGTTCTGCCTCCAAGCTACACTCCCAGCCCAATTCTTTTTTATTTTGAAACAGCATCTTGCTAATTGCAGAGGCTGATCTCAAACCTGCGATCCTCTCAAGTACTGGAATTACAAGTATGTGTCACCACACCAGGCTCAGAAGTTGTTGCAGATCTTTTAATTTCAACTAACAGGGTAGAAAAGTTCAGCACCAATGACTTAGTAAATCCCGAAGCCACCTTAAAGCCCTGGATTCCGGTCTTTCCTAAGCCAGAGCATGAAACATCTTGGAAATTAAGGTATTGGAGTATAAACCAAGATCACTGTTATAGTTGTTCCTATTTAAAATGACTTTCCAGATACTCCATCTAACCCAAGCAGATGTTTTAGTAGGCTGCTGGTGGATTTTTAAGTATTTTAAAGATATAATTTATATACCATAAGGTTCATTTGTGTGAAGTGTACAATGGAGTTACTTTTAGTAAATTTCCAGAGTTGTGCAACCACCACCATAATCCAATGTTAGAACACTTGCACCAACCCATGGAGGCCCCTCTTGCCTGTGTGTAGTTCTATTCCTTGCCCCAGGCAGCCCCTCTCCTCCCTGTCTCCAAAGCTCTACCTTTCCTGGCCTTTTGTATAAATGGTGTCACCCAAAATGTGTTTGCATCCAGTTTCTTTTACTTAGATCCATGAATGAGCATCCATATTGTAGCATGTAACAGGACTCTGTTACTTTTCATGACTGCATAGCATTACAGTGGATAGACATTGGGGTTGGCCCCACTTTGGGACCATGAAGAATCATGCTCCTCTGAACATCCATGTCCGACTCTTGAGCTGGACATACACTTGCATTTCTCTTGGATGGGTACCTAGGAATTGCACTACTAGATCATGTAGTAAATTTTAATATAACTCTTTTTCTCTCTGCTTCAACTTTCTTTTTATGAATTGATTTTTTAAGAGACTGCCAAACTGTATTCCAATGTAGCAGCACTATTTTATAAACCGGTGCTGGTCACTTTTGATCGACAAAGGGGTTTTTGTTTTGTTTTGCTTTCAGAAAAAAAAAAAAAACTATGAAAAAGAAATAATGTCCAGGAAATACCTATGGAGCAGAGGTCTTGTAAAGAGCAAACATTGACAGGAGCTGGAGTTTTCTGCACTGCTGCATAAACTCCACAGTCACACATTCCCCAGACACACTGGCTAACCCTTTAAGATGGTGTGTGTGTGTGTGTGTGTGTGTGTGTGTGTGTGTTACTGGGATTTAACTCCCAAGGGCATTCTACATCCAAGCTACACCCCTAACCTTTTTTTCTATTTTTATTTTAATTTTTTGAAACAGGTTCATGCTAGGTTGCTGAGAATCTCGCCGAGTTGCTGAAGTTGTCCTCCAACCTGTGATCCTCCTGCCTCAGCCTCCCAAGGACTGGGATTACAGGTGTGTGTCACCATGCCTGGCACAACTACAACTTTTGGCTTCCCTTACTGGATCCATCTGCTATCATGAAGTACACTCCCAGAGCATCTGTTTTCTCGATGTATTTCTCAAAATACCTTGTGTATGCCTTCCATTACTAGCCCCTTTCTATATTTTGCTTCCTTTTGTCTCCTTAATACTCACGATAGACTACCTCATTGTAATATTCCACAGATCAATGAATGAGCAGAAAAAAACAGAACGAAGTTGGGCACAGTGGTACATGCTTCTAATCCCAGTACTTGGGAGGCTGAGAAAGTGGGATTTCAAGTTCAAGAACAGTCTCAGCAACTTAGCGAAACTCTCAGCAATTTAGCAATTTAATTTTTTAAAATTAAAAAATAAAGTAGGGCTAGTAGTGTAGCTCAGAGATCGAATGAGCCCAGAAGAGGAAGGAGGAGGAGGAGGAGGAGGAGGAGGAGGAGGAGGAGGAGGAGGAGGAGGAGAATCCCACAGAGGAAGTGCTATTTGATGGGGATTGAGCCTGTATTAATTACAAGCTTTCATACTTGGGCAGAACGAACAATAAAATCCTTTTCTCTGTCTCTAAGCTGCTAGCCAAGAGCTCTGGCCAAGGTTGACCTTGGTCAGCTAAAAGTGGGCCGTTAGCTCAGCCAAACACTGAATGCTGGATTTACAGGCATCTGCACTTAAAAGAGAGTTGTGCATACTCTCACAAAAGTTCAGACTAAAGTTAAAGTTAAAAGATAGAGCCGGGCGTGGTGGCGCATGCTTGTAATCCCAGCATTCGGGAGGCTGAGACCGGAGGATCCGGGTTCGCGGCCAGCCTCAGCTACCTAGTGAGGCACTCCGCAACTTGGTGAGACTCGGTTTCAAAATAAAGAATAAAAAATAGGGCTGGGGGTGTAGCTCAGAGGTAGAATGCCCCTGAGTTCAATCCCCAGTACCGCAAAAAAAAAAAAAAAAAAAAAAAAAAAAAAAAAAAAAAGTGGAGAGCAGGCTGTTCTGCAGTAAAGACACATATGGCATATACCATAGTCTCACAAAGATCTATACAGAGATGCAGAAACAGCTACTTTTGAAAATTATAACACCCATCATATGATACTTAAATACCACACTGTTGAGCTGGGCGTGGTGGCACACACTTGTAATCCTAGTACTTGGGAGGCTGAGACAGTAGGCTCACAGGTTCACAGCCAGCCTCAGCAATTTAGCGAGGCCCTCTGCAATTTAGAGACCTTGTTTCAAAATAAAAAAGAATAAAATAGGGCTGAAAGTGTAGTTCAGAGGTAGAATGCTCCTGAGTTTCATCTCTAGCACCAAAACAAAACAAAATACCACAGTGTGCTACAGCTATTTTGTTCATTATCTACCCAACCAGATTATAAATTCCTAGAAGCCCACAACTCTTATATACTTTGTATCCTCCACCACCTAGCATTGTGCATTGTATATAACTCACAGTTTTAAAAATTCTCTAATAATGAAGCATACTATTAGAAACAGAGAGGCCTGAGACAAAGTTACAGAGAGGAGAGATACTTGGCTAGGCTGGCGTTAGAGACACAGGCACCAACATAAGAGTCAGACACAACCCAAATGTGACTATCTTTCTTCCCGTTTCTTTACACAAGGGAATCATATCCACTCATCTCTACTTTTAATAACATAGGGAAATGAGAAGGTATCACTGTATTACACAAATACAGAATATTATTACAGAAACACAAGCTAGATCTGACACACAGAGTCAAAAATTTCTTCCAAACTCCTTATCCGAAGCTGGGTGTGGTGGCACATGCTTGTAATCCCAGTACTTTGGAGGCTGAGACAGGAGGATGGCAGGTTTGCAGCCAGCCTCAGCAATTTAGCAAGACCCTGTTTCCAAATAACAAATAAACAGGGGTGTAGCCTGGAAGTACAAGGCCCCAGGGTTACATCTCCCCCACCACACACACACCAAAAAACCCCTCCTTATCTACATTTCCAATTGTTTGATAACTACAGATATCAGAAAGTCTCCTCAAAATGCTTCAATACAAAACAGAATATTTGTTAGTGCAATCCTATTCTTACTGTAATTATCATCTTTATTTTTATGGCACTGCTATCTTCCCAGGTACCTAGAACTGTAGATGGTACCTCTAATGTCCTTAACATGCAGGACTTGAGGTTCTGAGATGTTAAGTTAGAAATGCCTCATATGAGCCAGGCGTAGTGGCGCACGCTTGTAATCCCAGCATTCGGGAGGCTGATACCGGAGGATCCGGGTTCGAGGCCAGCCTCAGCTACCTAGTGAGGCACTCTGCAACTTAGTGAGACTCGGTTTCAAAATAAAGAATAAAAAATAGGCCTGGGGGTATAGCGTGGAGGTAGAATGCCCCTGAGTTCAATCGCCAGTACCGCAAAAAAAAAAAAAAAAAAAAAAAAGAAATGCCTCATATGCCAGGTGTGGTGGTGCATGCCTGTAATCCCAACTACTCAGGAGGCTAAGGAAGGAGGATTACAAATTCCAGGCCAGCCTGTACAATTTAGTGAGATCCTATGTTCCCCTCCCCAACACCCACTGCCCCCTCCCCCCAAAAAGCCCCACATGGGGCACAGCTCAGTGATAAAGTGTTCCTGGGTTCAATCACCAGTACCACCACCACCAACCAAACATCATGACTTATATCCATCTCTCTTCCAACTTTCACAGCCTTAACTTAGGCTTTTGCCTCTCATTTTTGGAACATTCTCGTGTGTGTGTGTGTGTGTGTGTGTGTGTGTGTGTGTGTGTGTGTATGTTACTGGGGATGGAACCCAGGGGCATTCTACCTCTGAGCTACTCCACAAGCCCAATTTTATTCTTTTATTTTGAAACAAGGTCTCACTAAGTTGCAGAGAGCCTCACTAAGTTGCTAAGGCTGCCAGGAACCTGCCATTCTCTTGTCTCAGCCTCCCGAGTACTGGGATTACAAACATGGGCCACCATGCCTGGCTTTTTGGAGCATACTTTAAACTGGTCTCCTTGCCCCAAATCTATCTCCAGTTCAATTCATCCTTTGTGCTTTCACCAAGTTCTATCACTAAAGCATCTCCAGTTGGAAAAGATTTTCATGTCCAGCAACCAAAACTCACTACCTTCTGAAGTGGTACAGTCCACTGACAGAAAGCTGTTAAGAACATTCCCTGTAAAGCACATTCATTGTTTGCAGGGAATTTTCTATGGGTCTCCTTATTACAACACAAAGTTCAAGATGAGTATAGTGGTACACACCTGTAATCCTAGTATTTAGGAGGCTGAGACAGGAGGATCAAAGGTTTGTGGCTAGCCTTGGCAATTTAGTGAGGCCCTCCAAAACTTAGCAAGACCCTGTTTCAAAATAAAAAATAAAATAGCGGTAGAACACCTCTGGGTTCAATCCCCACTACCACACACACACAAAAATAAATAAATTAAAAAAAATCTAAGCCAGGCATGGTGGCGCACACCTGTAATCTCAAAACTTGAGAGGCTGAGATAGGAGGATCGCAGGTTCACAGCCAGCCTCAGCAACTTGGTGAGGCCCTCTGCAACTTTGTGAGACCCTGTTTCAAAATAAAGAATAAAATAAGCTGGGTGTGGTGGCACATGCTTGTAATGCAAGTACTTGGGAGGCTGAGACAGGAGGATTGCAAGTTGGCAGCCAGCCTCAGCTACTTAATGAGGCCCTCTGCAACTTAGTGAGACCCTAAGAATAAGCTGAGACCAGAGGATCTGGGTTGGAGGCTAGCCTCAGCTACTTAGTGAGGCCCTCCACAATTTAGTGAGATACTGTTTCAAAATAAAGAATAAAGAAAGCAGGGGGGGGGGCGCACTTGTAATCCCAGTATTTGAGAGGCTGAGACTGGAGAATCCGGGTTCGTGGCCAGGCTCAGCTACCTAGTGAGGCACTCCGCAACTTAGTGAGACCCTTTTTCAAAATAAAGGATAAAAAATAGGATTGGGGGTATAGCTCGGAGATAGAATGCCCCTGAGTTCAATCCCCAGTACTGCCCCCCCCCCAAAAAGGACTGGGGGTGTAGCTCAGAGGTAGAATTCCCCTGGGTTTAATCCCTAGTACCGCAAAAAAAAAAAAAAAAAGAATAAAAAATAGGACTAGGAGAGGTAGAATGTCCTAGGTTCAATCCCCAGTGCCACAATAACAACAACAAAAAGTTCAAATTTAGCATGGAATACAATACCGTGAACCTGATTTTAGCCTACTCTCCTCATCTTTTCTTACATTGTGACCAGAATCCACAGTTCTGGCAACATGAATCCACTGGCTCGCCCCCAATTATTCTTTGAATACCCTATATCCTTCTCTGCAATTCCCTCTCCTAGAGGTCCCCTATATTTTTCCCTCCTCTATACATGCACAGTCCTTTTTTTTTTTTTTTTTTTACATCTTTTTTTTTTTTGTGGTATTAGGGATTGAACTCAGGGGCGTTCTACCTCCGAGCTATACCCCCAACCCTATTTTTTTATTCTTTATTTTGAAACCGGGTCT
>PVLC010004057.1:0-89267 GCA_004027655.1 Graphiurus murinus
TCTCTCTCTCTCTCTCTCTCTCTCTCTCTCTCCTCTCTCCTCTCTCCCTCTCCCCCTCCATCTCTCTCTCCTTTTTGTTGTGTTGGGGACTGAACTCATAGGCATTCTACCTCTGAGCTACACCTTCGTCCCTATTTTAATTTGAAATAGAGACCCACTAAGTTGGGGAGGGCCTCACAAAGCTGCAGAGGCTGTCCTTGAACCTACAATCCCCCTGTCTCAACCTCTCAAGCACTGGAATTATAGATATACACAACCACACCTTGGCTACTATGTCTTTTGAATGCCTCGAGTTGCTATGTTGAGCAACTGACCCCTACCATCTATAGCTGTGTGAATATACCCTATGATGTTCATCTAAGGAATCACCTAATGGCACAGTTCTCAGAATATGTCCCCATGATTAAATGATGCATAACTGTACAAATTTTCCAATATCTGGATGAATACTGTTTTTTCTTGTATCTTTAGGTAATTGTCAAATTGATTTTTAAATCTGAAAAAATCTATGGTAGAGGAATAAGTCTACTTTACAGTATTTTTAAATTAAAAAATATAAGCAGATGGAAGGGCTCAGACAGGAGGATCACAGGTTTGAGGTCAGCCTCAGCAGCTGAGTGAGACCTTCAGCACTTAGCAAGGCCCTGTTTTAAAATTAAAATATAAGCTGGATGTGGTGGCACACGCCTGTAATCCTTGTACTTGGGAGGCTGAGACAGGAGAATCGGAGGTTCAAGGACAGCCTCAGAAACAGAGGGAGACTCTCAGCAACTTAATAAGAACTTGTTTCAAAACAAAAACAAAAAAAAATTTTTAAAAATTGGTCTAGGGGTGTAGCTCAAAGGTAGAATGCCCCTGAGTTAAAAATTCAATACCAAAATAAGTAAGTAAGTAAATAAATAAAAATAGGTCTGAAAGTGTAGCTCAGAGGTAGAATGTTTCTGAGTTCAATCCCCAGTAGCCCCAACCCCTTACTCACACATCAAAAGCATAAACCCTATTTAAAAGATAGATCATAGAGAGATAATGTAAGAGAAAACACTAACAGCTCAAAGAATGATATGAATGGCTTTCCAAAGAAGTTTACTTGTATAAAAAATTAGGAACTTAGAGCATGGATAACAGAAATCAAAGAACAAATAAAGGAAGAATTTATATAGAGGGCAAAATTTATGGAGAGAGCAAAGGGGTACAGGGGTAGCAAATACATCTGATTTGCAAGAAGAAAAGAAGGTGCTTGGCTGGAGAGGAAAACAAATATATTACATGGTGCTGAAAGAGATCAGGTGAATAATGAAATACTTCTAAGAACTGTTTCAAGAGCAGGAAGAGTGATGTTCTCAGAGTACAGAAAGTGAGACATGAAAGACCAAATAAGTGAATCAATTGGGAGTCAGGAACCCTCCACCTCCCAGAGTAGGAACAAGGCAGATGCTCCAGGATAGGAGGACGGAGGACGCAGGGCCTCATGTCCTGGATCAGGTTCCTTCAGAAGCACCTGTTCTTTGGGCTTTTCCTTATCACTCTACTTTCTTTGGTTAAACCCAGCTAACTTGATAAAACCAAACCTAGAGCCTCTAAGCTTTCAGGACAGGACTAATCACCAAGAGAGAAAAACTTAAGAGGGTTTAAGTGTATAAAATGTGTGTGTGAGTGCATGCATGTGTGTGTGTGTGCACATGAGTTTTTTAATGGAAGCCAATTAGTTTCCTTCCACTGATCCAGTTCTATAGAGAACTTTATTTTTGATACTATATTTTTAAAAAATCATGTATGTATTTCTCAAAGTTAGCCCTGTGATCAGGTTCTCAGAGAAGTCAAATGATTCTAATGTAGATGAATTTGTTCTGAAGTTTTGAAAGCTGGGTGAACAAAAAATGTTCAGAGTTCTTAGTGATAGGGGCCAGGGTTGCAGCTCTCGGTAGCAGAGCCCTTGTCAAATATGTGAGAGGTCCTGGATTTAATCCCTAGCACCAAAAAGAAAAACAAAACAAAACAACAACAACAAAAAAAAACCCACTGTCAACAAAACAAACAGATAAAATACCAAAAGCAAATTTCTTAATAGCACATTGGAAACTAGCAAAGAGAAAAAAGGAAGGAACGTACTAAACCTTGATTTCACTGATACTTCAAACACTGATTATAGAATTTGTAGGTTAATTCTGGCTCCTGGAAAGCTTGACAGAAGCCGAGTATTAGACAGGTTTATAAGCACCTCCACAGATCTAGCTTGTATGGCAGAAGACAGACCACTGATTTTGATCTTAGGAAAATACCACTGAAAGCTGCCCAAAAGGAGATTTTATTAGGTTTAGACTGAGAACGACTTTTGGATCCAGCAAAAGCATTTTTCCTTCTTGCTCATTCAAAGCCATAAGTGCTAGTCAAGAGGTTGTAATGGATGGAGAATCTCTGTATAAAAGTGAAAGGCAGCTTCCTTACTCTCAATGGCAGATAGAAAAAGTTGCAGGCATAGGAAGCATGTCACAGCCCTTGATATATTGTGAATTTTAGTTGTTGTTGTTTTTTTTTGGTAGGAGAGACAACTGGCTATCTCACTACTCACTGAAGGCAAGTAGATTGTAAAGGTGGAAAATAAATGCCATATAGCCTGATTTTACACTTATTAACATATGGTAGACAATGCCATACTAGTGTTAAGAAAAAAAAAGAACCAGTATTTGAAACATAAGGATTATGCCAGAAAAGTATGTGATTTCCAAGGGGAAAAATCCTATAACATGCTAGAATATGGGAAGTATTAACAATCCATTCAGTAAATGCAAGAATGGGGAAAATTTGGGCATGGAGTTGAGAGTGGAAAAAAAGAGGCAAAATTAAATAGAAGTGGAAATAAAAATGTTGAAAATATATTGGTCATCTACTAGCCATTATTAGAGAACACAGAAAACAGGAGCAGGAAAAAGCTGGACTTGGAATACATTTCTTCA
The DNA here is from genome assembly GCA_004027655.1 of Graphiurus murinus. Lineage (NCBI taxonomy): Eukaryota > Metazoa > Chordata > Mammalia > Rodentia > Gliridae > Graphiurus > Graphiurus murinus. Next base: position 2,955 of record PVLC010004057.1, read on the forward strand.
TTATCACTCATTATTTTGATCTAAACATTAGAGAAAATATCTTTCAAACACTTTTGTTTATTTATTTATTTGTTTGTTTGTTTATTTATTTGTATGTTACTGGGGATAGAACCCAAGTGTGTTCTAAATCTCAGCTACACCTCCAGTTCTTTTTTTTATTTTTTTATTTTGAAACAGGATCTCATGAATTTATACGTGTGCCACCACACCCGGTTCCAACCATGATTTTGCTGGAGTCCAGGAGTAGTAGCCAGGTTGTGTCAGTTCCAACCTAGGGTTAATATCCTGTGATTTCACCATAAAAAGGGATGGGTTGTGTGCAATCCTCATGAAATACCTTTGTTGGAAATATTGCCTTGAGCCTCATGGGATATCTGGGAAATTTTAGTGACATGTTCTCATGTAAGCCATAACTTACGGTGAGTTGGTTGTCACCAGATTTTGTATGTGTCCCTCTTAGCAAGGTCACACCCAATGACTGGAGACAACCCCGTGATTTATCCAACTGCCAGAAATGTAGTGTATGCAGGTGAAGAAATGTTTTGGAAACAGGACGAGAGAGGTGACTAAAGGGACATGATAATAGAGACAAAGGCTGAATTTCTTACCAGAGAAACCAGAAACGCTTCACAGAGAAGTGTCAAACAAAGTTTGACCTTATAAAACAGAAATCTATGGATTTAGAGTGAGAACATTCAAATCATCCTTAAAAAGCTTCAGGAAATAGAAAAACTAGGGCAAAGTATCAGTGTTGTATGAGATGTTTAATACAGCGGCTTTCTGCATAAAGCTGGTAGAACGTCCCCGAGGAAAGTCCACTTGCCCAGGGGAAGAGAGTCGAGGGGCAGCAACAGCAATGTTTTGTCTCCCCAAATATCACACAGCAAAGCATTGTGCTAAGCAGGTGAGATTATAAGGGGAAGACTGAAGAGGCAAGTAGAAATGACTAAAATGAATGCTTTTATAAGAAAAAGAGAAATGGCACACATATGAGATTTGGGATGATGAAATCTCTTTAATCAGGGATAGCTTGCATGTGGGGGATTGTGAATGGTCAAATTTCAAAAGGACTAGTGAGGTGAGTACCACAAAATAAGATAAAATGGAGGATGCTTTGAAATCAATGGAATATGAGCCTATGGAATTTGTAAGAGATTGGTATGACATATTTCTAGAAATATAGTTTTGGAAAATAGAAATCTACAACTTGCATGTGAATTATTTTATCATTATTCTGTGAGAGAAAATGAAAGGCATCATTTAAAACAAAAATTCTTATAAGGAATCCTCTAATATTTGGAATTAATAGGATTCTAGCCATCTTGTGCGGCTCTCCCCATGTGAACATTTCTATGGTCAGATATGCTTGAATGGACGATTTTTTCCCACCACGATTTTAATTAGGGTCCTCCGAAGGCTCAGGTGTGCTGTGAGATGTCTAGAGGTGCAGCATGCCAGCTTGGGGTCCAGGAAGCCTGTCAGAGTTAGACATAAATAGAAAAAAATGAGTGACCATTTCTCAAACTCACACTGTGTCTTGTGTTCATGTCAAGCCCGCGTAACAAACAACAACAGAAATCCTGTGCACCGCTTCTTTCTATCACTTAAGACCCAGACCATGGTGAACTATTTTTTTCTCATTGGAATTGTCCAAATCTTCAGGTATTACATCAACAATTTTTTTTTTGTCTTATGTTGAAATGTGCTGTAGGTTGGATTATGCCACAAACAGAGCAAAAATGAAACAAAGATCCAGAGGCTGTGCACCAGTGAAAGTAGGTGGTATAGGAAGCTTGTCCCGTAATTCATACAGTGACTAGTAATGACAATTAAGAAAAACAAAACGAAACAAAACAAAAAAACTCACATTGGGCTGGAGTTTGCAGAGGAGCCGTTGAAAACTAGAAAACGCTCCCCAGGTATGACAGGGCTATGGGGTATGTGAACACTAGTTGGTGCATCTGCTGAGATCAGGAGAAAAACAGGGCAGGCTGCTGGTGTGGGGGACAGGGTCAGGCAAAGGCACCTGCTGGCTCTCATCACTGAGCTGCTTCTTCCCGAGCCTGCAGATCTTCTGTTCAGCAGGACAGAGGTGAAAAGCAAGCTGGCAGAGTCGCGGCTGCCTTGCCTGTGGCTGTCATTGGCCACGCTATGGTTTCAGGGAGGACGCTTTAACACGCCAGCTGGTGGGCTGGGAGTCAGGTCCTAGTAGGAAATGCGGGAAATGTTTGGCCAGGGCATTGCAAGTGGTCATCCTGGAGAATATGAAATCAAGAGACAGCATCCTCCTCTTTGGTTAGTGTGAAGAACACCACAGGAGCGCAGGGGTCCTGGGAATGTTTTTAGTCTCATCCAAACCAGGCTCTGCCATGTGTTTCCTCTGACAGGAGCAAGTGCCTTTTTAAATCAGACTTTGTCACTCCCGTTGTACTTCCCAGCATCGTTGGAAAAGGCGAATTCCTGTTTATTTTGTTTGTTTCTGAAGAAAAGAAAAAGAGAGGAGAAAAACCAGAGAAAAAAATCTTTTCAATAACCTAAAATTCAATGTTGAAATGCAAGTATGGTAGCAATAACTACAGATCTCCACAGAAAATCAAAATTTTAATATAATCCCTCCCCAGAAAAGTAATCTTTCACAATCCTTTTGTGCATCTTTTCAGGATATAGGATTTGAGGGGCTGCAACAAAAGAGTATCTAATCTTTAAGAGTAAAGGATTACCATGAGAGTAACAGGAAAAAAACAACAAACAATGGATATGATTAAAATATTATATTTTTGCTCTACACTGTTGAGATACTTCTAGTTGGTACATCTGTCTTGTTCGTGAAGCAGATGAGTGTGATATTACAGTGCCCATCACTGCCCAGCAACGATCTCACCACATTGTTTGTATTCTCTCTCAGAGATCAAGGGAAGGATTTTTCATTAAATGCATCATTTACAGCTCTCTGCAGTGGTTCGACAAAGTCAATACATATCCTTAACAGAAAGCAAAGAATGAAGCATGCAAAAGGGAAGAGAGACAGAGTTATGAGTTCAGCAACTGTTAGCAGCCCGGAGCACACATTCCATCCGCCCGGCTTGCTGCCAGTAGCTTTGATTGTGAGCAAATAGCAAGGACCTGTGTCAGAATAGATAGCTAGCCTCAGCTGGGCTGACTCGAAAATAGGGTCCCGAGCTGAGCACGGTGGCACCTGCCTGTAATATCAGTTCTTGGGAGGCTAAAACAGGAGGATCTCATGTTTGAGGCCAGCTTCAGCAATTTAGTGAGACCCTGTGTCAAGATAAAAAATAAAAAGCATTGGGGATATGGCTTCAAGGTAGAATGCTCCAGAGTTCAATCCCCAATACCATTAACGACAACAACAAAGTAGGATCCTGGATCTGGGGATGAAGTAGGAAGTAGTGGGCAAGTATGGTTTGGGGGACATTAGTGGGCCGGCCAGGATATTTTAATCATATTTGAATCCCCCAAATAAGAGGAAATAATTTGTTGAAATGGGGTAAAGTGACTTTTCTGTTTTCCAATAACTGTCAAAACCTATGTAAGGGGAAGCATAATGAAGTTTCCTTCTCAATATTTTAGTCATCAGTCTTGGAAGTATTGATAATGATTTAGGGTTTAGGGTTTTTGTGTGGTGCTGGGGATTGAACCCAGAGGTAGTCTACCCCTAAGCAACACCCCAAGTCCTATTTTATTTTTTATTTGGAAATAGGATCCCAATAGGTTGCTGAATCTTGCTGAGTTGCTGAGACTTGCCTCAAACTTGGTATCCTCCGTCTCGGCCTCCCAAATACTGCAGTTATAGACGTGAGCCACTGTGCCCATCTAGGCATTTTTTTTTTTTTAGATAAGTAAAGTTGCTTTAACAGTCATAGATCTCTCAAACAATGCCAAGAATATATTGTTAATTTAAGTATATACTGTTAATACATTGTTGGGCAGTGAAGGGCACTGTAATATCACACTTATCTGCCTTACCAGCAAGACACATGTACCAAGTGGAAATATCTCAACTGTTAGAGTAAAAATATTTACTAATATTTTAATCATATTCATTTTTTAAATAAATTAAGTTGCCTTAACAGTCATTGATCTCTCAAAGAATGCCAAGCATATCTTGTTAATTAAAGTGGCAATTCACTCATTTCCTAAGCAACTTCTGAATACACACACTGTGCCAGAACAATGTGAGGCAGGAGGGATTAAAAATGAGAAGAAGCGGGGCGTGGTGGTGCATGCTTGTAATGCCAATACTTGGGAGGCTGAGACAGGAGGATCACAGGTTCAAAGCCAGCCTCAGCTACTTAGTGAGGCCCTCCACAACTTAGTGAAACCCTGTTTCAAAGTAAAGAATAAAAATAGGGCTAGGGGTGTAGCTCAGAGGTAGAATGCCCCCAGGTTCATTCCCTAGTACCACACACACACACACATTTAAAAAAAAGAAGAAGAAGAAGAAGAAAACGTCACTTTTCTCAAGAAGTTAGGGTTAACCTCGTGATCAAAAGCAGATACTTGCCAAGAATTCCTGACAAATAATTGTATTAAGGTTAAATGTAGTTCTGCCTACAAAGATATAGTCACATTATTAGAAACACAGGAAATTCAATTCATCAACAAATTTAAAAGTCTTAATAGAAGGAAAATGTCACCTGTGATGAAGATGGTTTTGCTTTTACAGAGGGGTCTATCTATCAAAAGACAACTGAGCTGGGTGCAGTGGTGCATGCTGGGAATCCCAGTACTTGGGAGGCTGATACAGGAGTCTCTTGGATTGGAGACCAGCCTTATCAATTTAGAGAGACCCTCAGAAACTTAGTCATATCCTAAGAATGCCCCTGGATTGAATCCCTAGTACCAAAACAAAAAAACAAAATGCCTCAAGGTGTTGTTCTTCTATAAAAAAAAATGAATTTTTTTTTTTAATTCATGAAAACTAGAAAAGAAACCAACAGAGTGGTACAAGGGGGAGTGAGGGAAGGAGGGGAAGGTAACAGCCCATGTAATATTATGTGCATATATGAAAGTATCACTGAGAATGGCACAGTGATGAACAATTACAATGCATCAATAACATTTCTAAAAATTGAACATTTTTAATGATTTTGTTTACTGTGTCATTAATAAAGCCAGGAAAGTAAGTTAGCCATGTGTAAAGAAGTGTAGCCATGTGTAGCCAGGAGAAGAGAAATGAGTGTGCACCTCATGGAAACTGGCGACAGACCTTGAATAAACTCTTACCTGTTCAGACTTTCCAATTTTATTTTTTGCTTTGGTTCGCTTCGGAATCTGTGCCTGTGAAGGGATTCTGAACATGCTTACACGTTGCAAATACTTCCCAGGATACTTTATTTTCTATGGAAATAATTCCCACCATTATTCAACGACTGCTGCTGGTTTTGAAACTAACATAAGTGAACAGACCCAAGGTGTGTTCATGGAAAAGCCGGGGTTCCAGAAGAGCATTATTTTAAAGTGAAAGTCCGTCACCAGCAGTCTTACTTTTCTTACTTGGGTTCCAGCCCTTGCAGCCCAAATTTCAGCAAATCTCTCCAGAAAATTCGGTTTTACCAGTATCTTCAATGCTTTTCATCCTGCTGTGGTTTCTGAGAATTTACTAGAAAGTGGAGGTTGCTCACCAGTGAGCGGCCTACCTACTCTGAAATGAAAAACAAAGAAGTTAGGATTCACAGAGGGAAACCTGGATGCTGGCTGCTCTGCCTTTGTAGTTTGCTTTTTTTTGTTTTCTTTTGAGCTCAGGGCTACCATTATGGTGAAGATAACCAGCTTTGAACTGGCAAACATGCTGGCTTGGCAAAACCAGACAGCAGTTAAATCTCTGTGTTTGGTTTGCCAAAGCAGATCCAAAGGTTTTTGTTGAATTTTTGTTTTTGTAAAAGAATGTTACATTTGGACATACATTTTAGAGTCCTATTTTTCTTTTCTCTTTATTATAAGTTTTTGGTTACAAATCTATTATTTTGCTTTTTACCTATGATCTTTCTGGAAGGAAGGGAATGAGGGTAGTTGGAAGTGGGAAGAAGGGCAAGGGGAAGGAGAATTGATTTTATGAGTCATAGGAAAAAATATAGTAGGGACAGTATTGTTCTTATAGCTACTTAAAATAATATCCAATGTCTTCTGAGATTCAGGTGTGGACTTTAGACTTTGTTTATTTATTCAATGCAGAATTTCATCTCTATGATCCTTAAATATTGGATGTTCAAAGCCTCAGAAACAGAATGCTCTGCTGCCGCTAAATTATGTACTTGTCATTTTGAAAACTTTCTGAGTTTACTATAAATAAGTTAAATCTAGTTTTAAATAAATGAAACCTTTTTTTTTTGGTTGATGTTCTTAAGATGCTTTTATGGTTGCTGAGTTTTAGTGACTATGAAGACTTTCTGCTTAAAATATTTTACTTGCCAAAATTAATTTCATCTTCATATAAAGTCCTGCAATATTAAAACCTTTTCACATTTCACAAGCATATCTAGGTTTAAAATGTAAAACTGGCAAAAAGTAACAGCAACAATAAGAACAAGAAGAAAGGTATTTGGCTCAGATTAAGAATTAATAAATCTGTCGAATGGTCCAATATACAATAATGTCTGACATTTTTCAAATATTAAATGTGTGACAGATACTGTGCTAAATATATTTTGAGCAGCTTTATTGAGATATAATTCACACCATTGAAAGTGTACAGTTCAACAGCTTTATTACATTCATGATATGTGCAGTCATTGCCAATCAATTTTAGAACATTTTTAACAAATCCACCCTTTAGCAATCACTTCTCATCCTGCCTGCCCCCCTGCTGGCCCTAAATGACCACTGATCTATTTTCTATCTCTAAGAGTTTCTCTGGACTTTCGTATCAATGAATCATTAGCATGTGGTCTTTTGTGGCTGATTCTGTTTACAATGATATCTTCAAGGTTCATCCAAGTTTTATAATGCATCAGTGCTTCATTTGTGCTAGATATCTTGTACACAGTTAATCACCACAACAGTCTTCTGGAGGTGGGTTCTTGTGTGTTGTTTTTCCAACTCACACATGAACAGAATATGCCTCACCATAATTAGGTGACTTGCCCCAAGTCACCCAGCTAATACATTTCCAGAACCAGCATTCTTAGCCATTCCTCTATCTGTGAGAAGCTTCTTCTGTCTGGGGAAGTTTGATACTTGGATATCCTTCTAGGAGTTGGTGCAGCAAAGAGTCTCAGATATTCCCTGCTGTTTTTGGAGCTGTCTTAGAGAGGACGGGGTTGTAACAGGGTCCCTGATGTCAGCTGAGCCTTCATGCAGGAAATGTGGTGTGTTCTGAGTGTCCTTCAGATCCCAGGCTCCTGTGAGGAGAACCTAAACAAATAGGTGCTGACACAGAGGTGGTGTCTACTCAGGTTAAGATTGGTATTTCCCCGGAGGCATTGAAGTAGTAGAGAGTGACTCCAGGATTTGCTGTGAAGGTCACATAGAAGCAGTATGCATTGAAAGGAAATGACTCCCATTGGTACAAAATGACCCCCTCCAAAATCTGGAGGCTCATAAACGCAGTCCTTTTCTATAGCCTTCTGTTGTGGTTTGGATGTGAAATTTCCCTAAGAAGCTCATGTTCTGGCAATGTAGAAATTTTCAGAGGTGAAATAATTGAATCAGAGCCCTAAACTCATGGGCGAATTAATCAATTAGTGTATTGGTCATTTGAATAGACTTACCGGGTGGTAACTCTCCACAGGTAAGGGTGTGGCTAGAGGTGGGTCACTGGGGTCCTGGTCTTGATTACGTCCATCCCGACTGCTTCCAGTCTCTCTCTTTTGCTGGTCATCATGTGTTGAGTAGCTTTTCTCTGCCACACCCTGCTGCCATCATGTGTCTTCCTTGGAGCTGGCCAACCACTTGAAACCACGATTCCAAAGAAAACGTTCCTCTTCTAAGTTGTTCTTGTTGGGTCTTTTAGTTACAGCGATGCCAAAGGTACTAATACACCCTAACTTACTGAAATAAAGCACATTTACTCTCATAAACATCACTCAAAGCTGCTGCTTGTGTTTTTTTCTTATCTGTTTTCCTCATCGAGGAATGTTGCTGGTTTAAACATTGTTTCACCTGTAGAAGAATATCAGTCAAGTAAAAGGTGAGGAAGACAGTGGTATCCAGTGATTTTTCTCAACCCTGTGAAGGTCCTCTGTGACCTAGTTAACGTGACATTTGAATGAACTAAGGAGAGAATTGTGGTGGCACAGGGCAATTCTAGGATGTGTTTGAGGCTCTGAGTGAAGTCAGCCTTGTAACTCTGGCATTTCTACAACCCTGGGGTGGTGGAGAGGGGGAGGCCATGAAAATGCCCTCCTCTCTGGGCATCGTGTCTTCAGGAGCCTACATGCACTAAACTTGGGATGTGTGCCTCTGGGCATGGCCATGTATCGGTGGCCTGTTATCAAGTACAAGCTTCCCATTTGACACTTTTCATTGCCAAATGATTCTCAAAATCAAAGATTTCTGGTGGAACCCTCCCACCCAATTGGCCATTTCTCAGCAGTAAAGGACTGAACGTATGCTTGGTTATCCAGACAGACCATGCCACTGGGTTCCTCCGTGTGCCAGCTCTGTTTAGGGCATCTGTAGCACATTGATGAGCTGCAGGTCCCTGTTCCCAGGCAGCCAATAGATATTCTAATGCCTCATGAATGTCAAGACACTTGCTTTTCTAGTCTCTTAAAATTCTGGTAAGTGTGTATCTTCTAGGCATTCCTCTGATAATTAAAATCTCCGTCAGAGGAAAGTCAGGCAGGTTAAAAAAATTGAATCCATTTTGTGACTTTATTTCATTTCTGTTAAAAAGAAATTATATGGAGTTGTGGTTTCACCTAATAGACACAACGCTGTGTTTTTTTTTTTTTAACATTATGCTCATATTTCAATTATCTGTGCTCACCCTTTGCCTATTTCCATGGGTAACTTAGAGCTGGCTTCTCTTCCGAGGCTTATTCTGAATGGGTTTCATTTTCATTTTGCTTCAATATCACTGTCAAAAAAGAATTGGGAGATTTCCTCGACACATAAAAAGAGGGGGATATATATTTTGCAGTCCTTTCTTCAGAAGTATGATCTAGATAAATTTGTACATATTTTATTTCTACCCATCACAGCACAGCACAACACAAGCCACTTCAATTACCTCGGCGACAAGCCAGCAATGCAACTTTATCATTTCAATTTTTCATCTTTTCTCTTTGACTTGATGTGTGTTCTATGCAGTATATCAGCAAAATCTCATCAACCCCAGCCTCCTTTAGGCTAATAAATCTCAGTCACAAATTAATCTCACACAAAATGAAAAAAGGAAGATCACAACAGGAAAAAGCTAATGGCCACACTCTGTCACTGCTGTTTCCCAAAATAAATGTTCTCGAGCTGTGCTATGGGGGCTTTCAGATTCTTCAACTAGTGTCAAACTGGTCTCATGTTGGATTGTTGCTTTTATTTATTTGACTATAATGATTCTGCAGGTGTTATGTGACCTTCGTGGGATTGCTTATTCAACCAGCGAAGTCCTACCCAACCATATTGATGATAATTGCTCACATGGCTTATATAATGGTTATGTTCTTCAATAAACTTGGATCTTTGGTTATGTCAGTCTTCCTTTCAGTGAAGTGTCTATTCAATTCAATTGCCCATTTCTTGATTGGGTTATTTATTTATTTATTTATTTATTTATTTATTTATTTATTTATTTTTAGTGTAAAGCCTTTTAAGTTCTTTGTATATTCTAGGTATGGTTCTTTCTTAGAGGGATAACTGGAAAAGATCTTCTCCTGTTCTGTGGGCTTTCTCTTTAGAGTTTTGATGTTTTCCTTTGATGAGCAGAAACTTTAATTTAATGCTATCCCATTTATAAATTCTTGTTTTAATTTCCTGAACTTTGGGGATCCCATTGAGGAAGTTTCTATCTATGCCTATATATTGGAGTGTTAGACCTATGTCCTCCTCCTTTAGCTTCAAAATCTATGGCCTAACTTCCAGGTCTTTGATCATCTCGAGTGTATGAACTGGACAAATTGGGTGTGATGATGCACACCTGTAATCCCAGAACTTGGGAGGCTGGGCCAGGAGGACTGCAAGTTTGAAGCTAGCACTCCCAACTTGGCAAGACCCTGTTTCAAAATAAAAATAAATAAATAAAAAGTGCCAGGGATATAGCTCAGAGGTAGAACATTCCTAGATTAAAACCTTAGTATGACAAAAATAATAAACAGTCAAACAAACAAACTGGGTGTTGTGGTGCACACCTGTAATCCCAGTACTTGGGAGATTGAGGTAACAGGATCACAGGTTCCCAGTCAGCATCAGCAACTTAGTGAGACCCTCCGAACTTAGTGAGACCTTGTTTAAAAATAAAATAAGGATGGCGGTATAGCTCAGAGGTAGAATAGCCCTGGGTTCAATGCAGGAACAAAATAGTAACACAAAAAAGTAGCACAAAAAGTAGCACAAAAAAATAATGAAAAGGAAGGAAAGAAGGAAGGAATTGGAAGAGAGTTGGCTGCATTTCTGTCATTAGGATGGAAATCACACACCTAGAGGGACCAAGAGTCCACTCCAGTGGAACTTTACGTTCTTTAAATGAGGAACTCCATTTTTTTAAAAGTAGCTCCTAGGCATGAGATTAAGTCATCATATATAAAGAAACAAAATGCCATCACGGCAAACTACTAAATGTCATAAGATGTCAGAAGAAGTAGAATAAAAAAGAAAGATAATCTGGACTGTTTCTTTGTTCTCGGTATCCAAAGCAGAGGGCAGTGTTATCAGACAATACTGCATATGAGGACATTAAAATACAGCTTTGACCACACCAAATGTGTTTCAATGATCTGACAATTTGGCCAAATGAGCATGATACAAATGTCATCATAACAAAGGGCACTTGATTACCTTTTAGTCAAAATTTAAACCAGAATTCCTGAAGTCATGTAAGACTTCCTTACAACCTGTTTTTAAAAGTTCCAAAGGGAGTTCCGAAGTGAAACATTTGTCCACTTTTTTATGCCAAAGAAATTAAGCCCTGATCACGTTCTCTAAAATGTTGAAAAAAAAATCAGAAAACTAATTAAAATGGTATGATATTTGAGGGGCCAAACTAACTTTGTTAAAAAAAAAATTGAAGTCACTAATTAAAAATGAAAATCATTAAAATAAAAACACAACGTATTTTCTTTCTCTTTTGGTTCAGTGCATGATGCATCAGATTAAATTATCTGCCTCGAGTGTTGCACTCAGGGGTAGCACCTGCAATTAAATTTTGTCATTTATTTCTTCAGTTTTCCCATTAATTGTGAAAAATAATCCAGAGGTGACCTAAAGGAGATGGGGGTGGTAGTGACACAATCAGTCACTAATGTAACTGTGGAATGTTTTTCTTCTTCTTCTTCCTTTTTTATGTCAGTGTCTCCTCTTTTCCCCACCTTACTTTCTTTTTCAATGTGAAATTGAAGCATCCTGTGACAGTCCATTCATTTTCTCTCTCTGTTGTGGCTCCGTGAGTCCTTTTCTTAAACTGATAAAGGCTGAGTCTGAAGAGACTTCTAGACATTTCAAGGGACAAAATAGCAATAAGTACCTGGTACAGCCGAAGAATGTATGAGAGAAGTGATATTGCAGAAAATGTAAATGAGCATGGCAGAGAGATTGACTACATCTTTAGTCTTAAGGTTCAACCAGTTGGTCTCAGTGCCATGATGATAAGCTAGTTGTACAGTATTCTATTTTTTCTTTGTCCTTTCTTTATTATTGGTTATTTTCCTCTCAGATTTGGAATTTGCAGCCTGAAAAAAACAAATGACCTAGATATTTCTTTTGCCAAGTCTAGAATTTCATATTCTTAGTGCCAGGTACTAGAAGAAGAGTCTTCTTTATCCAGGCTGACACTACAAGAGCTGTAAGGTCTCTCTGGATCCCCCTCCCCTGATCAAATGTGTTTTTATCTAGTTCAACAAGGATACAGAAAACTTACTGGTGCTGTTGGTGTCAATTCCCTATTGTTGTTCCTACATGTTACTTCAGATTTAACCTCAGTTAAACTAATTCTGTAATTAATAACTTTTTACATAAATATTTTTACCTATTTAAGTTGTTTTTAGGACAAATTCCTATAAACAACTAACAGAATAAAGGATATAAGTGCTTTTTACTATTATACATTCTGCCAAAATCTACCCCCCCAGAAAGCTACACAGATTTACACTTTAAGCAGAAGTATAGAGGAATGTCTCTGTAATACTTTTTCTTCTGAAAAATCACCAAAAATTCAATAGAATGAACTAATTCAAGAAGAAGGAGGGAGTCCTGCATTTGGGTTGGGGGGGTTGTTTTCGTTGTACAAAATTTGTCAAAGGCAGAAGCCAAAGGAATTCATTTTTTTTTTTTTCTATGAAGTTTTCAAGAATTCCTCTGTGAAATAATTTTTCTTTTAAAATTTCATTTTGATTTATTTTTCATGATTCTTTCCCATCACTTTTTTTTTCTTTGGGGTATCCTTTAGGGTTTTTCCCATATCAGAAATAGCTATTGTCAACAGTTTTTCCACTTCAGGTTCAAACTTTTAGTTGAAAACTGTTCTTGGGTGCAAGCTTACATGTTTCCTGGTCTCCATGTGGTGTTGGGAGAAAACATTTGTGGGTCTTTGCAGTCTATGCATATCCTGAGTAGTAGATATATTCAGGTTTAAGTATGGAAAAAGTTCTTTTTTTTTTTTTTTTTTTTTTTGCAGTACTGGAGATTGAACTCACAGGCATTCTACCTTTGAGTTATACCCCCACCCTATTTTTTATTCTTTATTTTGAAACCGGGTCTCACTAAGTTGCGGAGTGCCTCACTAAGTAGCTGAGGCTGGCTGCAAACCTGGATCCTCCTATCTCAGCCTCCCAAATGCTGGGATTATAAGCGTGTGCCACTACACCTGGCTCTGGAAAAAATTCTTTAACTCATCCCTGTTTTTCTTTTTGTGATAATGCTACTTTTCAACCAGACACAAAATCTTGTACTTCTTTGTCCATTTAACACCGTCTCTGCTGTACCATTCCAGACTGAACCATCCACCCTCCGACCACCACAAGAACCTGATGATGACTTCCTGCTTCTGCTCTTGCCGATGGTCCATGCTCCACACTGAAACCGGGGTGGACTGTATGCAGGCCGTCTTAAGTCTGTTTTCTGTGGCTATAACTAAATACCAGTTTGGGTAGTTTATAGAGAATAGAGGTTTATTTGGAGGTCCAAGAGCATGGCACCCTCCCCTGGTGAGAGCTTCTTCATGTGCCACAATGTGGGAAGAGGTCTCGAGTGGCAAGAGAGCAGGCAGGCTGGCTCAAGTCACTCTTCTCGTAAAGTCACTGATGCCGTCATGGAGATCCCATCCTCATGGCCTCAGCTCATCCTAATCATCTACCCAAGGGCTGGCCTTCAGATACCATCAACATAGGACTTTGGAGATTAAGTTTCCAACACATGAAATTTGGGGAGATATGTTTAAACCATAGCTCAGACAATAGGACAATATGAGATCATATCTCCTCCCTGTTGGAAAGCCCTGAGTCCTTCCCATGGCTTGGGTGACTCTACCAAATCTGACCCTTGCCCTTGACCCTCAATCAAATCTGATTGATTCTAGACTTCCTCCACCTTCTCTAGCAAAGCAGTCTTCTTTCCATCTCTCCTCTATACCAAGCTTGTTCCTCTCTGGGAGTTTTCACCTGCTGGTCCCTCTTCCTGAACATTTCCCTCCTGGGTCCTTACGTGGTTACTTCCTTCTCACCATTTAGTTCTCAGTGTGTTATATTACCGTATATTTCTTGGGTAATTTTCAATACATATTTATTGAATGATTATCATTAAAAGGCTTCACCCATATCCAATTAATCTCCATATTCTTTTTTTAATACTGAAGGTTGAACCCAGAGGCATTCTATTTCTAAGCTATACCTCCAGCCCTATTTTTTTTTTATTATTTTGAAACAGAGTCTCACTAAGTTACTGAAGCTGGCCTTTAACCTTCAATCTTCCTGTTTTAGTCCCCCAAGTACTGGGATTATAGGCATATGCCACTATACAATATCCACATATACATATATTTGCAGTACTGGGGATTGAACCCAGGGGCATTCTACCTCTGAGATACACCCCTAGTCCTGTTTTTTATTCTTTATTTTGAAGAAGGGTCGTAGTAAGTTGCAGAGAGCCTCACTAAGTAGCTGAGGCTGGCCTCGAATCTGGATCATCCTGTCTCAGCCTCCCAAGTATTGGGATTACATGTGTGTGCCACTATGCCCGGCACAGTCTCCATATTATATGCATTGGTTTCCCTAAATATTTCTTGCATCTGTCTATTCCCTCTTGTCCTTTTCCATTTTAACCTCAGCTCCCTGATCTCATCCCTAGGCTACTGTATAAACCTTACTGGCCGCCCATGCTTTGCTCAAGCCATTTTCTGGTTTAGAAACTTCAGTGTTGTTCCATAGCCTGAAGGCCCCTGAGCAAACCTTCTCAATACCCTCCCTTTATCTCAGCAGCCCAGTGTACAGCACATCACTTTTATTAATACACTTTCCTCTGACGATAATGGTCAGCATATGATCCAGGAATCCATTTCCCTGGACTCAAAGTACTTTTGTGAGTACAAAAGCGAGAAGGATGAGAAGGAGAGAGGGAGAGAGAGTGAGCAGATAATGTTGCTGGAGTGCCCGGAACCAGCTCCATCTGAGTTTAGTGCCACCCTTTACTGACCAACTGGAGGAGCCAGTAAATTCCTACCTTTGAGTAAACTGGTTCAGTGTGGGTTTCTGTTTGGGCCAAGATTTCTGATTAATATGGCTTGGCTTTCAAACCCTTCTATAATTGGATGCAATCTTCCTCACTCTCATTATTTTCCCTACTCTCCACTGTTCCTAACATACTTTCTGGATCTTGAGTTGTGCTTTCTCATCTCTGATTCTTACTCCTGTCATCACCACAGCTAGGGTGGATTCTCTCCTTTCTGTTTCAGTCCTTTCCATTCTGCGTGTGTGTGTGTGTGTGTGTGTGTGTGTGTGTGTGTGTGTGTGTATTTTGTATTGGGGATTGAACCTGAGGGGGGGAGTTCTACCTCTGAGATACACCCCAGCCCTATTTTCTTTTTCAGTTTGAAACAGAGTCGCTGAGGGTCTTGCTAAATTGTTGAGGCTGGCCTCGAACCTGTGAGCCTCTTGTCTCAGACTCCCAAGTACTGAGATTACAAGTATGAGTCTGTCACCATGTCCAGCTCCTTTCATTATTTAAGGCTCACATTAGATTTACCTTTCTCCATGAAGACTTGAGGAAGACAGACATACTGGTCTCTTCCACCTCTAAACTTCTTTAGTGTTTGTTGTTTATAGTATTTATTTGAAACTAACCATATACTAACTTGTATTATTACTGTTATGAATCTTTTATTTTTTATTTTTACTTTTTTGTGGTGCTGGAGATTGAACCCAGGGTCATTCTACTTCTGAGCAACTTCCCCAGCCCTATTTTATTTTTTGATTTGAAACAGGATCTCACTAAGTTGCTAAGCTGCTGAGAGGCTAGCCTTGAACCTGCGATCCTTCTGCTCAGCCTCCCATGTACTGGGATTACAGGTGTGTGTCACCATGCCTGGCTCCTTTCCATTATTTAAGACTCAGATTAAATTTCCCTTCTTCCATGAAGACTTGGAGAAGACAGCCACACTGATATCTTCCTCCCCTAAACTTCTCTAGCCTTAGTGGTTTATAGCATTTATTTGAAAGTAACTATGTAGTATCTTACATTGTTGTGGTTAATAATCTTCTTAATAGTATAGACCAAGATGTAAAAAAATGAAAATGCCTGCGGGGGTCAGGTATTTGATGGAGAGGCGTGAACTGCACCTATAAGATGATGAACAGTGGCAGCATGGTGAACAGGAAGGTGAATATTCGACCTGACGTAAGCTGGCTAAACATTTCCACGATGGTGTGGTGGCCAAATGAAGCATGCTGCTTGGATCCAGTCCCTGGCAGTCCATTTCCAACCTCTTTTATTTATTAATAAGCATTTACTTTTATGTCTTATTTGTCCAAACATATTTCAAGGACATTGAAGCCAGGGACCTTGTGTTTATACATCCTTTATCTCCTGTGATGCTTGCAACACAATAGCTTCTCAGTACGCAGCTATTGGTGAGTTGATGGCTCTGGCTGTACTATAAGGTTTTATTAACTATGTTATTTTCCCTATCATCCCCTCACCCCCGGCTCTTCATCTGAAATTATGTCTCGGAGAGGAGACATCAAGGTTGGGTAGGTTTGTCTTTACTCCCCCCTAGGGGTGGATCAACGCCACATTCCTTAGGAACAGCACTTTGGAAAAGAGATTACGATTTGATTTTGCGAAGACAAAATACTTTTTCAGACCCATAGCATGTTTTTGCGGTTCACAGAATCAATTAACCATCACCTTTTAGAAGTGGGAGGGGCCTCAGAGGTCACGTGTTCCTATCTTGCTCACAATGAAGGGAAGCATCCCGTGGCAGATGGCTTCTCCCTGAGCATTTCCAGGCACGGGAAGTTCAATCCTTTGTTGAGAAAGCTCATTTCTTTGTAAAACAACTCTAATTAGAAATTTCTTCCTCATAGCTAGACCAAATCGACCCTCTTAAACTTGTATTTATTGTTTTTAGTTCTGTTTAACAAATCTACAACATCTGCTTGTTGCAAACACGCACAGGTATTTAAGACAAATGAAACGGTAATAAAAAGGAGTTATACCCAGCCAAACTTCTCGACAGTTATGCGGCACTGAAGTTTACAGAGCACTCTCAGTGTGCAACCTTGTGTGATGCTCATAACTCTGTAGCTATTTCTTATTATCCTAATTTGTACTCAATACCATGACTGCCTCAGGTTTGCAAAGAAGGAAGATAACTTCTGCAACTCTACCCTCCACTTCTAGGATGAGACAGTGCTGGAGCAACCCCTTCAGGTGTTTCTCCATGAGACCCTGGAGCCATTGCTTGACTCATGAGTGTCTCCTATTATCTTTTCCAGATGAGTCTTATTAAGTTAGAAATGAGCCAGGAGCCAGGAGTGGTCATGCATGCCTGTAATCCCAGTATTTAGGAGGCCAAGACAGGAAGATCACAGGTTTGAGGCCAGCCTCAGCAACTTGCGAGGCCCTCAGCAACTTACTGAGACCTGTTTTGAAATAAAAAGGGATGGGGATGCTACTTGGAGATAAAGTGCTCCTGAGTTCAATCCCCAGTATTTCCTCAACTAAAGTTAGAAATATATTGAGATTTTCATATGAGACCATTTTTCTTGATTTTGAATGTCCTAAATAATATCTATATTTAATCAAGGCCAATATATCCTTTGGAAGCAGCTTAATAATTGATGTAGAAAAAATTATATGACAGTTTTGATGTAATAATACTTGATAGTTTTCAATTTTGTTTTAAACAAACCTTTCGTTTATTAGCCTCTATGTGTTTACAGTATAGGGAGTTGGTACCAAATTATTGGGCTGCCCAGTAAAGTTCCTCTGGGTGTCTGGCCGGAGGCTCGAGCCAAGAGACTTGTGATAATCTTCTATACAAGCTGGAGCCCATATCCCCTGTAGCCATGATAAAAAGGATTATGACCACTTTCATGTGAATAGTATTATGAAACCCTGGTCACTAGATTTTCCTTAAATAATACAAATGCTGGAATGAGTAGTAGAAGTGGAAGGGATTCTGACCCTCATTCACAGCATAACGACTCTTTTTAGATGTTGCTAATTGTGGCCATCCCACAGGTGCAGGCAGACCCTTCCACCCACACTTGGATGTTGAACCCTCTGCTGCTATACACTACACCTACATCTAGAGAGAGTATTGAAGGGTTCCCCCTCACACAATGAGCTCTCCGGTGGAGGAGGGGAGGTTTGTAAGCAAGTCTGACAATGGCTCCCAAGAGCAGAGAAAGGAAACTTGCTTTACTGAAATCAGGAGATGGAGCTGAAGGAAAGGTTCCCTTCAGTGGGCAAGGCTTGCATTTTTTAACTTCGTGCCAGCCCAAAGGAGGGAACGTTTGGCTTTCAGCTTGACCAGATGGGGGGTAAAGGGGAAGAAGAAGGGTAGCACTTGAAAGCTATCAGCAGCCAAATAAAAATAGAATCAGATTCATTATTAGGATGCTGAGTTTACTTTTAGGTAAAATCAAACTATTTTGGTTAAGAAGCCTGTATCCAGGTGAAGGGCTCACAGACATTTCACTAATTTCTTAACTTTTATCTTTTCTTGCCACTTGTCACCTCCTCTCTGCATGATCTTTGCTTTACTCCAATCTCAGCAGAAATGCAATAGTGACTCAATTTTCAGCTCAGATTCTTGTTACTCCTACTAACTTTGGATCCTTGCATATATGTAGTAGATATCCATATTTAAACAAATATGTTTACACTATATGTATGTGTGTTTGGGCTAGAGGGAATTCAATTTCCTCTTCTCTTGCATTAGGAATGTGTATTGATTTAGCAAAAATGATGGCAGCAAGTTATATATGATGAATGGACAGGACATCCCTCCTGCTTGAGGAAGTAGTACTACAGAGAGAGCTATGAGGTGTGGACACACTCTTCCACTTTTTATACATTTTCATTGCTACTCTGATTATCTCCCAAGGCTGAATTCCTCCATGTACAATTTGGAGAAGCTGGGCATTGCGTTGAGTGGAGTCCATAGCAGATTAAAAAGGGAATCATTCACAGTAAATATGTTTTGTACAGATACAGCTCGGAATCCAATGTTTTTGCCCTTGTAGGTTTCAGGACAATAAAGGAGACTTTAAAGAAGAACCCTACAACTAGGCATGGTGGTGCATGCCTGTAATCCCAGTACTTGGGAAACTGAGACAGAAGAGGATCACCAGTTGGCGGCCAGCTTCAGCATTTAGGGACACTCTCGGCAACCTAGAGAGATCCTGTTTCAAAATAGAAAAAACTAAAATTGGGCTGGGGGTATAGCTCAGAGGTAGAATGCCTCTGTGTTCAATCTACAGTACCTCAAAAAGAAAAAGAAAACAAAAACAAAAGAAGAACTCTACTTGTAAAGATATTATCCAATCCTAGATACTCAAGAGTTTTTTCTTTCTTCCTTTTTTTTAAACAGAGATGTGTTGTTTTCCATTCTTTTTGCATGCTTACTTTCAGGTCTCATATCTTTCGAATGAAAGAAGCTCTGG
Organism: Graphiurus murinus; assembly: GCA_004027655.1. Taxonomy (NCBI): domain Eukaryota; kingdom Metazoa; phylum Chordata; class Mammalia; order Rodentia; family Gliridae; genus Graphiurus; species Graphiurus murinus. Next base: position 22,226 of record PVLC010004057.1, read on the forward strand.
ATAAATTTTGGACAAGGTAGCTGATTCTCCCTCATTTCTTAAAAAAGTATTAAAATAGAAAAAAATGTTGAGATGTATTACATGAAATGATTAAAGGCTTTTAAAATTAAAGTTTAGTGCAGTCTCACGAATGATTTGAAAATATTGAAACTAGAAACTGTCTGGTGCCAGGTGCTCCAAGAACAGAACAAATCACACAATTAGGAGAAGTCTCAGGTAAAACACACTCCACTTCAACAAATTCATACAAGTTAAATGTATGTGCAAGGCTCAGAGAGGAACTGTAGTTGAGAGTGCCAACTTCAGAAGTACCCAAGACACTCTGCGTTGCTTCAGTATTCCAGGCAAGCCCTTGGCTGACTATTGTTGTTATTTTCACAAAGATTATATGCCAACATTACCATTCTTGCCAGTGTAAATACAAAATGTGAGAGGCTGTTGGAGTCTCTACTGTAGCACACTCTCTCTATGATATTTTAAAACCATCGATGTGTTTTTAGTTAGCAGTGGTATAATGCTATGTGCTGGGAGGATCCTTTGAAATTCCTTTGTTAATAATCTGTCCAGCAACCTGGTGAGGTTGGTTAAGTACTCCTGGCACTGTGTCACACTCAGGGACACAGAAGCAGAAGGAAGTCATTGGACTTGAACCAGGTTGTAATATTTTAATACAAGAATGGGAACTGATAGCTCTGGAGTGTCCAGTCTGCTGTTTAGCCAGCTGGCTCTGTTCCTCCAGGTCTTGTTACGTGTTTGAATTCAAGACAACTGTTAGGTTCCTGAAAGGTACATCTTAAACAGGAAGCAAATCAGAGGGATCAATAGTGCTCAGCACTCTCTGAAGACAAAAACTCTTTAATTACCTACGAGAGAGCTGCTTTCCCACGTCACTCTTCTATTTTTCCTAGATAAAGCAGAAGAAAAACATCTACAGGAAGTTATCCAGAGTTTTTATGTTGTTTCAGACAAGAAAAAAAAAAAGGAACTTCTGAAATGTCTATGGAAGGTCTTCATTTTGACAGCTCAAAGTACTGGATTTGGGAGCCAGAGAACCAAGAAAGAATTTCTTCAAATTAGGAAGCAGTCAGAAAAAAGGCTAATAGCAGAGGTGATGAGAAATACACAAGAGAGGACTCTTCATGGTGCAGACCTTGGCATAATTAAAGTATCAGGCAAATTTGAACCATATAGTACAAGTAATATACTGGGCCTCTCATAGGTATCGACTAGAAGCTTTATTTGGAAATCAACTGTCCATGATAGAACATTTTTAGCTGCTTGGCAAAATGCCTTGGCCAAGCAAAAAGGAATTGAGATGCTTTTGGTGACAACTGATGTGGAATAACTTTATATAGTACATGTTCTATCATGTGTCACAATTTGTGAATTTTCTCAAAAAAAAAAAAAATGACAGTCTATGGAGCCTTACATTTGTGGACTAGGTCTGTAAAAATGAAAGAACTAGGTACCATGAAAGATAAAATTCACAACCTAGTCAACATTCAAAATAGAAACAAGTTTTAATGCTGTTTTAGGAGGATGAGTGAGCTAGATAGAGAACTGCTAATGATCAGCTCCATAACTTATGGGACATAATTTAGGGGAAAAAAATCCATCTTTGCTGGGGTTAGAAAGTAGTTTGGAAGGCATCTCAAGGAAGGCTGTCCAAAGACTTTTAAATGAGATAAAATTTTTTCTTTGTTACTTTTTACTATTCTTTATTACAATAAGAATGTTCCTTCTACATTTCCAACCTCCTTCCTGTCTTGAATTATCTATGCTTCCTTAGGAAATATACATACCTCTTCATCAAGTCTCAGCTGTTTGTTTTTTGGTCTGGGGGATTGAACTCAGGGGCATTCTACCTCTGAGTTACACCCACAGTCCTATTTAATTTTTTTTATTTTGAAACAGGGTCTTACCAAGTTGCTGAGGGTCTTGATAAGTTTTTGATGCTGGCCTGATTAGTGCATGGGTTAGGGGACCTCAAAACCAATGTCAGACTTGAAGATTCACTAAAGATTCAGAAAAATATGTTGTATTAATAATTACTGTTTACTCTAGTGATAGGGCAAAGATTTAAAAAACAAAAAGAAAAGACACATCAGGTGAAATCCAAAAGAAACCAGGTTCAAGCTTTCAGATGACTCTCTTGGGGAAGTTATAGGATACACTTACGTCTTCCAGAATTGATGTGGGACAACATTTGCAAGGTGTATACAACCAGGGGAACTTACCTGAGCCTCGTGTCTAAGGTTTTCAGTTGGGTTCAGTCACATAGGCAAAACTGACTTCACTTACTCAGATTCCAGTCCTACTGGAGCAAAAATAGGCATTCACCACAAATCACACTGTTAGCACAAACTATCTGGTCAGACTGGTATTGGATGGCCCAAAGCATCAGGTACACAAAAGTATTCTTATCAGGAAGAATATTGTAGGGGCTCAGAGGGGACAAGCCCTTACCATATATATTCCCCAATGCCACACACCCCAGCGACTTATCTCCTCCAACTACATCCTCCTGCCTCCATTACCACCCCCCAAATCCATCAATCTATCAGTGCATTTATCCACTGATGATTTTTTGAACCTTCATGATTCAATTATTTCACCTCTAAGAATTTTGTATTGTTGATACATGAGCCCTTCTAAGGGACATTCTATATCCAAACCACAACAAACAGAAAATGGCTGTTTTTTTTTTTTTTTCAAACTCCATCTAAGATTTTTTCCACCTCTTGATCACATCTCTGGCAGATCATATAACTTTCTAGTCTCTTTTCTGTAATGAATATCAGTACTGTTTGTAGTATAATTTTCACTTTAAAATATTAAAGAAGAGTCCAGACAAAATTATCTCATGCAACTGACAGCATCTCTCCTCTATGTACAGAGACAAAGGCACGGTCTCTTATGTTTAATTCCTCCTTCTCCTTGCTCTTTTGACATTTTGAGGCTAGGCAATTAGAGGAACAAGAGAATGAAACATGACTGGTGCCTCTGTATCCTGGGAATGGATACCTCATGTGATAAGTTACCTTGTGGGGGGGGGCACACATTAGGTAATTTAAAAGTTTCCCAAAGACCACATTGCACAGTTTTAAAATATTGGCATCATATTATCTGGTTAACTAATCTACAAACCTTCTTGTTTTCTGCCCCCTGTAATATGCCTGTATCCTCTTACTGTGATGTCTCCTGGCTCTGAGTAGCATCCTCCTGGGTGAGATATCTGCAGTCATGGCCAAAATCCTGGACTAGATAGTCAGCTAGGCAAGACAAACAAGGCCATCTTGCCAGGCCCATTCAGAGATTCACACTGGCTCACTGATGCCCTCTCTTCCTGCTCTACTGCTGTAGATCATTGCCTCCCTTTAGAATTTTGTGGACAAGGGGAACCTGTGAGTGTCTATGTACATCTATGCCCCCAAATCCAGAGCATACACGTCCAGTTTGCTCAAGAGCCATGTTGCTGGGTGTTGGTCTGATGATTGAAAGTTGCCTAATAACCATTTCCCGCATTTCTGCAAGCATCCAGCTTGACAGCTGCAGGCCAATCTTCCGCCTGCACCACTCAGTCTTCTTGAGTGTTTCTCCTGACTCTCCACCCACGTTAGCTTTGAGGGGTAGATGCACCTTCTATCCCTCTCCCAAGGCAACCACACTCTTCCTATAGAGAGAGCCCATCACACTCTTCCTAAATAGGCTGTCTACCTCCTACTTTTATCAGTGATCAAAGATTTTAAATAGGTTGGAAGTAATAGCATTACAAGATAGCCCAAGAGACTGGATGCTGCAAGTTTGTCTTTTACAGGATTATTCCCATGAAAGAGCTGATGTAACAACCCTGACATCAAGTTTGTTCTTATTCTGTAGGCAGGGAAGGGGAGCTGAGGGACAAAATGTTCAGTTCCCTTTAACCTGATTCTCAGATACTAACATTTATAACTAATATATGCAATTTAAACAGTATTGAAAACAGAAACAGAAAAGAGTCTATATTCTTTACAGCTTCCTTGGAGATTTCAGGTAGGAGGCCTATTTAAGATTATCTTGTCTCAGCTTCGGTTACTGCAATCATCTGGTGTGCCTTTTATGGAGTAATCTGTAAACCGATGATCCCCAAAGAGAAGTGAATTTTAGTCATTTTATTTTTTTATGGCTGCAAATTTATAATTTCAAAGAGGTAAGTACTGGATTCAAAGTTCTCAAGCATGCCATCCTCTACAATTTAATTTCTCAACTTGCTTTCTGTAACTATGTTAATCAGAGATCTGTGTCTGAATCTAGGGATTTCTCCCAGTGAAACTGGGTTATATGAAATTTTATCTTTGTTTTCTCAAGACCTCTGCAGATTTGGGGTTGATATCTTCATCACATTCTGTTTCTTTCAGGTTTAGGTGCAATGAGGGCTTGGTTGCATCTTAAGGAATTAGTGTTCAAATCCTTGAGCTTGATTCACCCAAGACTCAGGAAGTAGGGACTTAGAAAATTCTTCAGCGACTCAGGTGGAAAGTGTTTTGGCCTAAATTAAATGTTATGAAGCCTTTTGACGTCTCCAAATAATAACTTCCATTTTTCACGTTTGCTTTTAAGATCTTCCATGAATGAGGTGTGGTGCGCTCTTGTAATCTTAGTACTTGGGAGGCTGAGACAGGAGAATCACAGGTTCAAGGCCAGCCTCAGCAACTTAGTGAGGCCCTCCAGAAAAAAATAGGACTGGAGTGTAGCTCAGAGACAGTACCCCTCTGGGTTCAGTCCCCTGTGCTACACACAAGCATACAAAGATATTCCATGAAAATTATCTCTTTTTATGGTCAAAGTGTCCTACAGAATAGTTTACTGTAGTGCTTATTTCCAATTGCTTGAATTTTAATTTAATACAAGACAAAGATTTGCTAAGAAGCCATCAGACTACAAAGCTTTGGAAAGAAGACATAGCATCCTGTTCCCTATTGTATTTCCATTTCCTAACACACAGCATCAGAGACATATACTTAATAAATACTGAATGGAATCAGAACCTCATACTCACGAAGTGAGACGCTCTATGATGGGTGCTGTGTGTGTAGGAACTCATTAACATGTCACAAAACCACTTTTTAGTAGATGCTATTATTTCACCTTTTGCCTGAGGAACTGGAGGCAGAGAGGATTAAATAACTTTCTCTAGGTTCCACAAGCTAACAAGTGACAGAGCAAGGATTCAAACCCAAGTTCTGGGACTAGAGCTTGCACTCTGGCCCACTATGCTAATTTACCACTCTTTCTCAGAGAACAACATAGCTCTGCTTTCCTGGTGTGTCACAGAGAGAGATCTTGCTTAGATCTTGGTAGACTGAAGCCCTCCAAATATTGTCTACGGATATTTCATCAGCAGATATTTACCCAACAAGGGAAGCTTCAGACTATAAGAATGAAGCTTTATAATCCTTTCTTAATATTGGCTAGGTATATATGTTTTCCTTGAAACTATTGCCTTAAAATGGTGCTATACATGGGTCATCTGCCATGCAGCCATTGCTTTCTCACTATATTAAAGGGGTATCTTGCTTGCCAGTCGTCTTGTTGACCATAGAATCACACCAAGCTTTACTGCCGAAAACCCAGCTGCCAGTGGTGTAAGCCAAAACCCCACAGCTGTTGGCTAATAATGCAATAACTGCACAATGAAAAGCAGATACCATTAGGATGGACAGAGGACTGACAATTGAGCTCACTTGGAATGGAGTAAGGGTCCTACAGAGAAAGAAGGTAGGGAAGAGTCAGAAATTCACATTGAAATAAGTAAGCTAGGGCAGTGGAGGAAGAACATTGAAAAACAGAGAAAAGTTGCAAGTTCAGTAAGGCTTGGGAATACGGTAGCCTGTTTATTTGGTGAGCCAGGAGTAAGTTGCACATGGTGAGAGGTTAAAGTAGGGCAGGAATCATCCCCGCTTCCACTTTTTTGATATTTTTGTAAGCTTCAGTTATAGCTCAGAGATAGTATGTTGAGGCAGGAATCATTAATAACACCAATGAGTCTAATTCTTCAATGAAATCTTACGCACATCAGGTTTGAAGCCTTCCCTCTTCATAAATCCAGTGATATAGTCTTTAGATAATTCAAAATATGCTGGGCATGGTGGCAAATGGAATGTCTGCAATCCCAGTACTTGGGAGGCTTAGATGGTTCAAGGCCAGCTTTAGCAACTTAGCAAGACCTTGTTTCAAAATAAAAAGTAAAAAGGTTTGGGAGTGTAGCTCAGAAGTAAGATGTCCTTAGGTTCAACCCCAAGTACTGCTACTACTACTACTACTACTACTACTACTAATAATAATAATGATAATAATAAACAATGATATTATTATTTTTTCAAGTGCCGTGAAGGGATTCACTCCTAAAATCTAACTTGTTTTAACACCATCATTGCACAATTTCTGGATTTGTTTTCTACTACTCCAGGATAAAACCTTTTTCTCCTTTACTTTTCTACGCATAATTCAATCAGTGTATTTATATCTGGATTTTATTCTCTAATCTAGGACAGTCTGGATGGGAAACTTCCTGTAGAGGCTCTTGTTTTGCCAAGTCTGTGAGTGCTTTGCAATATTTGAGAAGACAAACAAAAGGGAAATGAGAATTGAAGACACCACTGGGAGAACCTGGACCATGCATAAAGACGCAGGTGAGAGACTGGATCGGTTGTTTGAGTTCCTTATATATTTTGGATATTAATCCTTTATGAGACATATGGGCATGTAAATATTTCCTCCCAGTCCATAGGTTGTCTCTTCACTCTGTGAATTGTATCTTTCATTATTTGGGAGCTTTTTAATTTAGATATAACCTTATTTGTCTATCTTTGCTTTTGTTGCTGGTGCTTTTGGGATCGAATGTAAACAGTCATTTGCCAGATTAATATCATGTGTTTTTTTCCTCCTATGTTTTTCTCTAATGTTATAGTTTCAGACCTTATGTTTAAATCCTTGATAAATTTTGAGTTGACTTTTTATATGGCCTGAGATAAGGGTTCAATTTCATTCTTTTATGTCTAGATATCTGGTGTTCCCACACCATTTATTACAAAGGTTGTCCTTTGCCCATTCCATGTTCTTGGCACCTTGTCCATGAAGATCAATTGACTGTAGATTTGTGGATTCTCTTCTGGGCTCACTGTTGTGTTACATTGGCTGATGTAGCTTGTTTTATGCCAGTATCCTGATGTTTTAGTTACTAATGCTTTGTAGTTTGCAGTTTGAAATTTGATAGTGTGATGTCTCTGTCTTTGTTCTTTTTTGTTCATAATTGCCTTAGGGTTTTTTTGTGTGTGTGTGCGTGTGTGTGTGCCTTCATGTGAATTTGTATTTTTATTTATTTTTATATATCTATGAAAAATGACATTGGAATTTTGACAGGGATTGCACTGAGTTTGTAGATCACTTTGGGGAGTGTGGACATTTTCACAATATTAAATGTTCAGTCTGTAAACATAGGATCTTTCTATTTGTTTGTGTCTTCTTCAGTTTATTTTATTAACAATTTATAGTTTTCAGTGTACAGGTCTGTTACCTCCTTGGCTAAATTTATTCATAAGTATTTTATTTTTTTGTAGCTAGTATAAGTGAGATCATTCTCTTCGTTTCTTTTTTTTCAGAAAGTTTATTTTGAGTGTAAAGAAACACTACACTACTGATTTTTGCATGCTAATTTTGTATCTTGCAACATTACTGAACTGTTTATCAGTTCTAATAGTTTTCTGGTGAAATCCTTAGGGATTTTTATATATAAAATCTAAAATCATGCCATCTGCAAGCAGGAACAATTCATCATCTACCTATATCTCGAGTGCTTTGGTAGGTCATGGGAACCTGAGGTGCTTTCTCATTGGGCTAAGGTACTACTGATCTAAGAATCAGCTAAATCCTGTTGTGAGTATGTGGTTTGAGTGTGTGTGTGTGTGTGTGTGTGTGTGTGTGTGTGTGTGTGTGTGTGTTGAAAGGACCTTTTTCTTTCTGATTTTGTTAGTATTTTCTTATTGTATTGTCTGTACTCTTTGCACCACTGAGCCTATTATTTTCTTTTGCAGGAGTTCCAATTCCTTTAAAAGCAGACAACACTCTCCACCATCCTTGTCATTATCATTGCCCCACATATCTATTAAGGTCAGCAACCAGTTGGTGGCCCAGTGCTGCCTTCAACTTATTACTTCATTCTAGTTAACTGCCAGTGAAAGCCTTGGAAATCGGCATGTGATTGCATGCCAGAAATTATTACCATTGTTTCAATCCTCCTACTGGAGTATTCTTGTCTGTTTAAGTGTTACTTTTTCATTATGCTATTGACTTCTTGAGGATAAAGCTCTCCCCTCCCCCAGGAAGTCTTCCTCTTCCATTTGGGTAGTTCTAGAATCTAGCATAATATCTGGCAGACTATGAGGGATCAATACATATATTGCATGAATGAATGAATACATAAATAAATAAATATTTGGCTATGTTAAAATTAAACTTTATTAATAAAATGAAACAAAAAGCTAGAATGACAAAGTTCTTTCTACATAAATGAGAAAGCATTGTGCAGAATTATAAAAAACAGTGATAATAATTATTATCACCACAATAACTACCAGAGATGGGCTCTTGTTTATTTCTAGGCAGGTCTCCAATTCAGCTTCAAATTTCCATCCTGAGGATTTGATTTCTAGGGCCACTCTTGGTACCTGTTCCCTTATGTTTCTTAGCTCGAGTCCTAGAAATGGAGACTTTTTAGGAAGGGGAGTTGCTATCCTAAAAAAGCAAAATTGAATGCCAAATAGAAGTGAAGTGGAGAAGAAAGAAGAATGTGTAGTACTGCGTAAGTCAGAGCTTTGCAGAAACACAACTGGTTCTTCATGGGTGTTGATATAGATGCTATTTGCAATGATTGCTTCTTAGAATAATGGTCCTTTTCAGAGGGAGGGTGAGAGAGGTTCATGAGTGGGCTTATTTTCTGGCTTCCTCTTTTCTGTCATTTCCCACTGGTTGGGGTATGCTCCAGGGAACATTACCTCCCTCACATTTCTGGATTATGTTACTGGCTCACATTGGCCCATTTGGGTAGCCATGGGAAAAGCTGTTTCAGGTCCCATCTAACCAGCATGAAGGTGCTATGGCTGGTTGGTCTTTTGCTCACATACTTATCATTTCCAATGTTCATCTTCATTTCTTCAAGTGGGTACAAGTTACCATCTGCTAGTAATTCCTTTTAGATTGATGGACTTCTTTTTTTTTCTTTTTTATTGAGTACATTGGGTACCCCCATATGGTGTAAAATTATAATGAAATTTCTCTTTTATGTATTGTAGGGAAGGTCTGCTTGCAATGCATTCTATGAGTATTATTCCAGGAATGACATTATTTCACATTTGGTTTTAAAGACTAGTTTGTTGGAAACAATAATTTATTGATGATTTTTTCTTCTTGCTATTTGATTATGTGATTCTTTTTACTTTTTACCTCCATTCTTTAAAATGAGAAACAAGCAATATTCATGTTATTCTTCCTGATTCATGAGAAGTTGATTTTTCTCTTCATGGTTTCAATTTTTTCTTTTGTCTTCACCAATGTGATTATGGTATGTCTGGGTGTGGATCTCTTTGTGTTTATCTTACCTGGATCTTGCTTAACTTCTTAGAAGTTCAGTTTAATGTTTTCCAACAAATTTGAGAAGGTAATTGTTTAAATATTTTTTCTTTTATCTCTGTTCTCTTTCTGGGATTCCCATTGCACATATCTTGGGATACATAACGTTGACCCTTGGGTCTCTGAGGCTCTGTTCCTCCTCCTCCTCCTCCTCCTCCTCCTCCTCCTCCTCCTCCTCATCCTCCTCCACCTCCTCCTTCTCCTCCTTCTCCTTCTCTTCCTCCTCCTTCCTAATTTTTACTCTTCTATTATGCACAGATTCTTTATCATCTCAAATATACTGTTGATCTTATTTAGTGAAATTTTTATGTTGATTATTCTAATTTTAAACTTTGGAGTTTCCATTTTAAAAATACAAGGCTCCCTGTTTGTTCTGTTACCGTAATCATTTTGTCTTTTAGTTATTTGAACATTCTCAGATAATTTGAAATTTATTGTTTAATAAATCCAACATCTGATTCTACTTATACTGGGTCCACTTAGAGTCAATTTTTATTGAATAGCCTCCCACCTCCAAGTTTGGATCACACTTCTTGTTTCTTTGCATACCTTGTAATTTTTGGTATAGTGAACCATTAGTGAACCTTAATATTTTTGTGTAGCAATTTGTGACTTGTTTTATTTGAGGGTTTTTTAATGTAAATTGCCTGGACTATTTAATTTGTGTGTGTGTATATGTGTGTGTGTGTGTGTGTGTGTGTGTGTGTGTGTGTGTGTGTGGTACTGGGTATTGAACCCAGGGGCATTCTACCTCTGAGCTACACCCCCACTCCTTTTTATTTTTTGTTTTAAAACAGGGTCTCACTAGATTGCTAAGAGCCTTGCTACATTGCTGAGCCTGGCCTTGAACCTGTGATCTTTCTGCCTCAGCCTCCCAAGTACTGGGATTACAGTCCTGCACACCTCACATCTGGCTCTATCTTAAATCTTAGTTTGTAGAATCCATTCCCTTCTTTGTATGCAGGCATTATTTCTTTGTTGGTTTATTTATTCTAGTTATTAGTTCTTGGACAGGTTGCATAGGCATTGTGCCTTTGTTTGTGTAACATAGTGATCAGATTAGTGGTCAAACAGTGAGAGAGGTGGTGTTGTTCTCAAACACATGGAACCTCTAAGGCTTCAGCCTTCTGCTGAGGTTGGAAGTGTATTAAAAGTTTAGCCATTTTTCAGTCTCTATGCCTTTTCCCCACTGGGATTTCTTGGATTTCCCTGCAAATTCATGCATTTTGCAGTCAGAATAGAGTGCTTAGATGGATGCGGATAGCTTATGTTGCCCCTTCCTGGCTCTCTGATTTTCATGATCTGGCTGATCCACCACTTACGCCATCTGTGATCATAACCTTAGGCCAGCAGTGAGGCAGTTTTTCCCCAATTGCTTCCTACAATCACTGAGGTGGTCCCTTTGGAAAAAGCTGGGAGATTTTCCTTCTCTCTATCATTGGCCCTCAATCCAAATAAAGATTGCCTCCTTTTGGACCAGAGTGGTTGCACTTTCCAGCAAATCCTACTCAGGTAAAACTACCATTCTTACTGAAGAATTCAGGAGTAGATTATGCCAGCAACTCCAGCCAGCAAGGCCACAGACTCTCCATTCTTACCAGAAGCATTAGTTTTCAAGAGTTAGTACTTAGTGGAGTGAAGGAGGGATCTAACTGTGGGAGACAGGAGGGCAGAGGAAGACTTGAAGAGGGAAACACTTCCATCAACATGATGTTCATACACAAACTTATGAGTGCCAATCACTATGTTGAGTACAGAAGGTGGGAGGGAGAGGGAGTGGGGTGGGCTCAATGACTGGGGGAGGGCTCAATGACTGCTGTGTGCATGTGTGCTGGTATCACCCTGAACTTCATCATGATGTATGATTACAAAGTACCAATAAAAAATAAGTATTTTCCAATGTAGTGTCCTTTTACTCTATTTCCATAACCCTGGAAGAGGCCCTTTTTATGATTTTGACCATATATATATATAGTCAAAATATATATAAATAATATATATATATATGTGTGTGTGTATATATATATATATATATATATATATATATATATATATTTTTTTTTTTTTTTTTTTTTTTTTTTTTGGTAAAGATTTGCTGACCCTTTACCCCACCACATCTGGAAGTTTCTCTTTACCCGGAATACTTTTGCTTATTGCTTTATTTTTGATCTTTCTGTTCTCTTTGTTTTAATCTATCTTTTATAAAAATCAATGGTTGGGTTTTCCTTTGTGATCTAATGTTAAAAGCATTTTTTCATTCTTTAATAAGTGAATTAAACTTACTTAATTGATATGTTACTTGCATTTGATCTTATTTCTTTATGTGATGTTTTCTGTTTTTATAATGTTAATAAAGTTTCAGTTGCTCCCCATTGGTCTATTAGTTGTGTGTGTATGTGTGTGTGTGTGTGGGGGGGGGAGTTTTTTTAACACAATTTAGAAAAGTTTATATTTTTTACTGGTGGTTATCTTTATAATTAAATTTTATATAATATAATCTGTATTCTCATATTTCTTTCTTTTTTTTTTTTTTTTTTTGCGGTACTGGGGATTGAACTCAGGGGCAGTCTACCTCCAAGGTATACCCCCAGCCCTATTTTTTTATTCTTTATTTTGAAACCGGGTCTCACTAAGCTGCGGAGTGCCTTACTAGGTAGCTGAGACTGGCCGCAAACCCGGATCCTCCGGTCTCAGCCTCCCGAATCCTGGGATTACAAGCGTTCGCCACCACGCCTGGCTTGTATTCTCATATTTCTTTAGTCACTATCTATTGATTTATATCATGAGCAAGGATGTTTTACTTTCTTTTTTTCACCTCTCTTGTTATGATTTGAATTATTAATATCTTTTTAGTATTAGAGTTATGTTGTTAAACTATACTTATATTTTATAACTTTAATGATATCATTGAATAAAATCCTCTGGCTATAAACCATGCAGGTGAGATAATAAACTTCTTTTATATTTTATATTTATACCTTTCCCCCACCTTCTAGTTACTTCCTGAGTCCTGTTGGCTCACATTTCAATTCCCCCTGTTGTCGCACTGTTCTGAGTTTAGACATTTCTAATTTGTGTTCTTTGTGTATGGAGGTGATGTCTTAGTCTGCTAGGGCTGCCATAACAAAGTACCACAGACTGGTTGACTCAATCACTTGGGAATTCTCTCAAGGTTTTGGAGGCTGGAAGAGCCAGTTGAAGTGGCGGGCAGGGTTGGTCACGGAGGCCTCTCTCCTTGACTTGCACATGGCTGTCTTCTTCTGTGTCTTCACATGGTATTCCCTCCTTGGAATCCAGGCTTCTCAACCCAAAGGCTTTCTCCTGCCTTGCTGCCACGTAGAAGAAATGTTTTCCCCAACCATGGCTCCCACAAGTGATTTTTTGGGGTGCCTTCCTCCCTGCATATTAAAACCCATCCAGGAATTTTTTTTTGGCTTTCTCATCTCTATTTCTGCATCTATTTTAACAACCATCTCTTTTTTTCTTTGCCTCAGGGTGAACTTTCCCTCTCAGGAAGATATTCTTCTAGCATCTTAACCACTGGGCCCTGTTACCTTTTTCTTTTTGCAGGACTTCCTGGGTGGCTTTTGTTTTATTTCTGCTAATTTTGGAAGACTCTATGTGTGTTTATGAGTCAGCTCCTTATGCATTTCTCTTAGTTTTACTAAAAATGGAGTTTGGAGGTTATTTTTCCATTTTTTCTTAATTTTTAGGAGGAGAAATGGAAAGGTATCCTATTTAACCATGTTACAGTGTAAGTCAATTCATATCTTATTGAGTGACTACTGAGTGGCAAACATAGTCCTAAGTACTATACCTATGCTATTTCCCATTTATTTATCATTATTCTGATAGGAGATAGAGTGGCTGATATTGCAGATTAGTTCTGTTATCTCCATTCCTACTCCCTTTTAGAATGTTATATTGTTGCTATGTCTGAAAAGTTAAGGCCTGCATTTCTCAGACCTCCTCACGATGTAGATTCTGCTGCGTGGTACCTAACCTCTAGCAGTGGACATGCTCCGTGGTGTTGACCATGGAGACATGGTGTGGAACCCAAGCTTCTGTTCTTCTGGGAGCACTGCGATGCAGGCATGCATTCTTTTGCCACACTAATATCAGGGTGGTTGTACAGAGGTTAAGTGGAGGCATCCCTGTGTTGGTGGTATGCTGTGGCAGCAGTATTAGCTCCCTAGAACCCAGCAGAAGTGCCAGGCATGGTGGCCCATGCTTGGAATGCCAGTACTTGGGAGGCTGAGACAGGAGGATTGCAAGTTCAAAGCCAGCCTCAGTAACTTAGTGACACCTTGTTTCCAAATAAGAAATGAAATAGGTCTGGGAGCGTAACCCAGACGTAGAAGTGTCCTGGGTTCCATCCCCAGTACCACAAAAAGGGAAATTAGCTGCTAGGACCATGGCTTCCTGAATCTTTTTGTGTATGTGTGACACTAGGGGTTGAATCCAGGGGGATTCTATCTCTGAGCCACACTCTCACTCCTTTTTACTTTTTTATTTTGAAATACAGTCTCACTAAGTTGCTGAGGACCTTGCTAAGTTTCTGAGACTGGACTTGAAACTGTAGTCCTCCTCTCTCAGCCTCCCAAGTACTGGGATTACAGGCATGTACCACTGTGCCAGGCTTCTTAATTCTCTTAATTTTGAATCATGCTAGAGTCAGAAACTCCTGTATAGGACCAGTGCTGCAAAATTGTTTTTGGAGTCCAACTTCACGGACCTGAACTATTCTCCAGCCTTGCATTAGAATCGTTTGTTAGCTCCATCTGTATATGCTGCTCTGCATGGTTTCCGAAGTTTGTAACTGCACTTTTACTAGTTGGTATGTCATTCCCATTTTATAGAGAGGGACATGTCACCTAACTAGTTAAGGATGGGACTAGATGTTAACTCAAGTTTGTCTGATGCCAGAGCCTCTCATGGAAGTATCATGACTAGTCACAGATATCAGACACTTCTATAGGGGCTACTATGTGCCAGGCTTGTTCTGAGAACTTTAAGTTCACTTACTTTTTAATTTTCACAATAATTTTATATACTACGTTTTTAAGTTATTATTGTTATTTCCATTATACATATAAGGAACTATCATAGAAGAGCAGAGAAACTTGCTCAAGCCCATACAGGTCTGCTCCTAAGTCTTTGATCCAATGGTTAGACTGCTTTCACCCAAACATGAAGTTTGCCATTTGTTTTAGATTTGGATATTTTATTTTAATTTTTTGTGTGGTACTAGGGCTTGTACCTGAGGGTTATAACACTGAGTTATACCCCCTGCCCTTTTTAATTTAATTTTCAAATTTTAAACAGGGTCTTGACAAGTTACTGTGTATTGGCCTCAAACCTGTGATCCTTCTGCCTCATACTCCCCAAATTGGGATTGCATGCATGTGCCACTGTACCCCACTATGACATTTTATTATTTTAAATAACATGTAAGATTTAATCTTGGCTGTGTGGTACAGGTATGGGTTTTAAACTTTATTTTTTATAGAGTCATTAGCAAAGCCACATTCAAATTCTCTCCACCAGAATATTCTGAATAGCTCTTTAGTATGTTGTCAATGTAATAGAAAATGGTACCATCATAGAATTATGGAATCTCAGGATTGGAAGAAAGCCTATTAATTATCTAGCTCAAGAGCTAGAATTCTCTCTATAAATTCCTTGTCTATTTATCAGTCAGCCTGGGAGGTTCAGCATTTCCCCAGACAGACAGTTCATCTTCAGCCTGGATCTATTCATATGTCTTCCTGAGACTGAGCTAAATATGCATTGTTAGGACCCATATTCATTAACCCTTGGTAAATACATACCAGCTATGATTTCTATGTCACAGACGGCTCTTCAGATATTTAGAGAGAGCTACGCCTCCTGGAATCTTACCGCCTCTTCTCTTTAGGTGACCTACTTTCTATTCCTTCAATACCTTGTCAGGATTCCAATTTCAATTAATTTATTTGAACTAAGCACATATTTAAAGTTGGGCGTACTCATCAATGGGCAGAACAGGATTTCACCGCTCTACTTTTGGATGCTCTATTTTGGGGGAGCTGTGCCGCCATATTGAATCATATTGAAATTAGAGTTGATTAAACTGATGATGCTTTTTGACTTGGTGCTGTTCTCATTGTTTCTTCCTTCTATACTTCCTTGCAGTGGTGTCCCCTGGTTCTTTCTGTCCTAGCCACACTGCACCTCTCTTGGCAGGTTAATATACCGTGGGACATCTGCTCACACATTCTCCTTCTGTCAGGCTGCTGGACTCCCCTTCTCCCTGCTCTGCTCCATCTCTGTAATATCTTATGATGCCTTTTCCTTTGGTTGTTTATTCCCGGAGCACCCCAAAGCTTTCTACATGCATCTTCTCTCCTGTGGGTGGCCCCTCCTGACTTTACATTTATGCTAGATCTCCCCAATGCCCACTGCCAAGGGCTCCATTCTTCCACCTTAAGGAACCTATCACAACTATAATTGTTTTAATTGTGAAATGAAAAATTAAGAGTGCTGTGCCTTCTTTGTTTACCTTTCTATCTCCAATTCCTGGTATATGCTCCATATGTATATGTTGACCAATGGGTAATAATGAGACCTTGAATAATTTCTGTTAAAGATCAGGCTTTTGGTTATGACCCATTTAGTTTATTGGGACGTTTAGGACTCATGACCATATCATTGAGAATATTCCCTTTGTCACTGACAACTTTTGCTATTGTGTCATCCACATTCTGATCCAACTAAGGGTTAAGAATGGAAACCAAACTATCAGACCGATGTATATGTATCTATGTTTATAGCTGCACAATTCACAACAGCCAAACTATGGAAGCAACCAAGATGTCCATCGATAGATGAATGAATTACAAAACTATGGGATATGTACACAATGGAATTTTACTCAGCCATAAAGAAGAACAAAATCATGTTCTTTGCAGGGAAATGAGTGCAACTGGAAAACATTATGTTAAGTGAGATTAGCCAGTCACAAAGAGTAAAAAAGCATATGTTCTCCCTAATATGCAGATGTTAGGGAGAAGATGGGGCATAAGAGGGTCCCCAGATGAAAAAAGTAGAGACCCTCGATAAACAAAGAAGTTGATTTAACTGAAGAAGATGGACGGCGGGGGCATCCTAAGGCACATGATGTACTTACACAATTATATCAAGGTCAGTCAGTGAACTGAACTTGAGAGGGAGGGAGGGCGAGGGAGCGGTGTGGGAATTGGGGAAGGGGTCAGATGAGAAATGTGTGCACATTTGTCTCTATCAATTCATACCTAACAAAGATGTATACATACAAAGCACGAACTATTACAATAAAAAAAAAAATCCTGTATCATAATACTAGAGAGCTCTTTTCAGGATCTTGTCAATTATTTGAATGATGTTCATTTGGATAAGATTGAATTCACTTTGCTATATAGCAATTGAATTCTAATTTCTTTGGCTTGTATACATGATATAAAGATAGATATCAATGAACTTTTAGAATTCTGAATAACATCAACAAAATAACCCTAAATCTTATTGCATTTCCCTGAAATATCTTGCCAAAGTTCTAGAAAAACTGGTACAACTTAATCTAGTAAATACTTTGCCAGCTTTTAGTAAATACGATTTTTTCTTGTAAGCTCTTGTTAACTAATTTTTAAGTAGAATCTTGTCTAAGATTGAAGTGTATAACATATACTTGTATAGTGTTTGTTGAGATGTTTGAGAATAGGAGGAAGACAGCAAAGAAGAATATTTTTACATACTACAATTATCACTGAAGAAATTCATCATTGATATATTACCTACTATATAGTTTATATTCAAATGTCACAGTGACATTCTTCAGAACAGTATCCAAATAAGGCTCATATGTTGCATTTAGTTGTCAAACCTCTTTAGTCTTTTTAAATCTTGAATATTATTTTCTCCACTTTTTACAGCTTTCATGATATTTAATATTTTTTAGTTTAGTACAGGTGTTTTAAAAAATGATTTTTAATTTGGATTCTTCTACCTGTTTTTTCATGATCAGAGTTTTGCCCATACATTTTTGACAAGAATATTACATAGATGATAGTCTTTCTCAGTGCATGGCATTAGGGGACAGATGGTGTCTGTTTATCCCCTCACTGGTGATATTTATTTATGTATGTATGTGGTGCTGGGGATTGGAGCCAGGGGCATTCTATTTCCAAATTATATGCCCACCCCTTTATTTAACTGTTTAATTTTAATCTATTCTGTGTGCCAGAGAGTCTCACTAAGTTGCTGAGGCTGGCCTCAAGCCTACAATCCTCCTGTCTCAGCCTTCCACATACTAGGGTTATAGTCATGCACCACCACAACTGGCTGTTGGTAATTTTTAATTTTATCACTTGATGCCTGCTGAATTTCTCCACAGTAAGGGTACCTTCTCTCCTTTGTACTTAATAACTACTCTGGAGAGATATTTTGAGATCTGCTCATTTTTGAAATTAGAAAAACCTGTGTGTTCTCTGCAAGCTCTCCAGTTTGCGATTTTTTTCAGGAATATTGGGCTGCAAGTTCTGTCACAATCATACAATCATCTCGTCTCCTTCTACAAGAAGAGTTGTGATAACCATTCTTATGTCAGTTAACTTTTCATCTCTGTGACAAAGTGCCAGGAGGAAGGATTCATTTTGGCTCTGGTTTCAGTCTTTAGTTGGTTGACTTCATTGTTTTGGATAGGAGATGAGGCAGAATGTCATAATAGAAGGGCATGGCAAAGAAAATCTGCTCAGCTCATAGCAATTAAGAAGGAGAGAGAGAGGGAGGGAGGGAGAGAGAGAGAGAGAGAGAGAGAGAGAGAGAGAGAGAGAGAGAGAGAGAGAGAGAGAGAGAGAGAGAGAAGCAGGGCAGGGGCAGGGGCAGGAACAAGACCCAAGGTCCTACTCCCTATGGTTCTATGACCTCCCAACAGTCCATTCAACTATGAATCTATCAATGGATTAATTCATTGATGAGTCCAGAGCCTTCATGATCCAATCACTTTCCAAAAGCCTCACCTCCGAATATTGCTACACTGTGGACCACGTCTTCAACACATGAACCTTTGGGGGCTATTCCAAATCCAAATGGTAGCAATCCTCTAGCAACCTCTTCGTCAAACATGAGCTATCCAAGTGTCTCTTACTCACACTTTTTGGTGATCATTCTGACCTTCAACTTCCTTTTGGACCAGTAGCAAGGAGCCGAGTGGAGCAGCTTCTTTCCCCCTCTGTTATCTCTTAAAATTTCCCATCAGTGCATGTAGCTGTTCCCTTCTGGATGTGTTCAGTCTCATCCCACTCAGCTGTTCTACCAGTTGTTTTGTTATCTCTGTCTTCTGACTTGGAGTAAAGAGCAAATCATTGTGCTTGATTATTAGAAGCTATATTCACAAGTACGTGCCATGCTCACCCACCCGAGGCTCCTGTTCCAGATACTATCCTTCAGACACTGAGAAAGAAACACGAGGTTTGTCATTAATTCGTAGTTGTCATGGAAAGCTAGCATATTCATTCTTTTTCCTTTTCTTCTCTTTTGCCTTACACCCAGTGGCATTGTTTAACTAGAATTTCTTCAGCAAAGGTCACCCAGCAGTCGTTTTACTTGTGGTGAGTCTGTACAGAGTCTTTCATTGTCTTAGCTCACTGGACTGCTCCTGACATATGATGATGTGTCATTCTCAAATGTTTCTACTCCCCTGACTTTCCAGATAGGAAAGTCTTCTGTTCTTTGATAAACAACTGATCGTCTCTGCCATGCTGTGCTTGTAAGTTTTCTCAATATACATTATGGTAACTATTTTGTTCCCTAAAATGTTGGCATGAGATGTATTACTGCATATGCACCTTAAACATTTTTTTTGTTTACTCATTTATAGGATCTTATAACAAGGAAGGCAAAATAGCTCAAGTGATTCATTAGAAATCATCATATATGCTGTCAAGGAAAAGTTGCACCAGCAGAGTTAAACATCAGGTAAGACTTTCTTCAAGGCTACTGCAATAAGCTAAAAGAGACTGGTCTCAATTCTGCTGAGACGAAAGACAGGAAAGATTTTAAGCACTGGAATGAGCTTGAGGAAAATAGTAGCAGAGAGGTTGTTCAGTGTGCTTAGGCCACCTGTGTTTGCTGGTTAGAGTTGATTGAAATTAGCCTCCTATCCTCCTTCAAAGAATGGGAGATGGGAAGCTATCTTTCTTGATTATATTCCAAAGTGATATCTTGGTGTGGTGGTAAACACCTGCAATCCCAGTACTTGGCAGCCTGAGGCAGGAGGATCACAGGTTCAAAGACAGCCTCAACAACTTAGTGAGATTATCAGCAACCTAGCCAGACTCAGTTTCAAAATAAAAAAATAAAATGTGTTGGGGTATAGCTCAGAGATAAAATGCCCCTGGATTCAATCTCTAGTACTACACACATACAAAATAAATAAATGTGTATTCCAAAGGGATGGCCCCCAGTTCCTTGAGACAATTCTGAGCTATAAAACTGGAAAGAAACTGAGAGAAGATTTATTTACATTTCAAAGGGCAAAGAAAGAATTTGCAATTATAAGTTTTCTGAAATAAAATGCCCTAAGAGAGGTGAGGTGAGAGGCCTACAGTCAGGGAAAGGCTTGTCTAAAGTTTAGTCAAGCTGAAAGGGTCCTTGAGGCCATCTCCAACAATGCAGAATTGTATCATCTCACATATCTGTGGATGCAAAAATCGTCATTGGCTCTGACTTTTCAAATAAGTTCCCCATCGTAGACATAGGCCATGGTGAAAGAAGAGAGCTCTCCACCTCCAAGGGAGGAATAAAAATAGCATCTGTTGGCCTGGACAGAGACAGAGGGCTTTGTGCTGGGAAGACAGGAGCCACAATGACCCAGAAATTCAGTTTATAATGATTGTGTTTCTGGCCCAGGGGAGATTTTAATCTCTTCTCTCTGTGTTACATACACAAAGAAAGCATATTTTTTTTAAATGGTCATGTCTTCTAATTAATTTAACTTTGAGGCCAGAATGTTAGGTCTAGGAAAAAGCATAGCTATTAATTCTCACACTTAATACTCCCCTCTTCATAAGTTTCCTGCTATCTTTTATGTACGATTCAGTATGACCCTTCCCATCTCTGTATTGGTGCTTGGCACTTTAAAATCCTCCTTTATACTATAAAGCACTTGCATTGAGGAAGTAGTTTCATTATTTTAGTTTTTGTTCAACTAACCTTGAAGTGTCCTATAAAGAGAGAGCTAAAAACTAGTAAATATTTTAAATGGCTTAGGCTTTTAATGGGGCTCTTTTATTCTTCTGAAGCTTTGATCTTTCTTCATTTATAAATTTCTGTATCTGGTCTTACTCAACAAAATTGTTAATCTCTGATTTCTGGTAATCTACTGTTATCTCAGGCATCTGATGGGCATGTAATTGCTCATTGTATCTGTTTGGAGCCCTGAAGAACAGAGGTTATGCAATTTGGGAATATAATTTACTGCTCCATGATTCTTCATTTCCGCCCAGATGTTGGCTCTTGTCTAAATTCAGAACTTGTCTAAATGCAGATCAATGGGTGTTGTGGGCTTTGTTTAAATATGAAGAAAGTCTTAATGTCTAATACTGTGATAATCCTCTTCCTCATATTCTGAGGGCAAGCTGAAGTTCTTTGTGTGCAGAATGACGTATGGCCCTGTTAGCAAGCAGGGATTTTTTGTTGTTGTTGTTTTCACTTTCAACTCATTGGTTGCTGCCTTTTTGTCCTGTTTCTTTTGTTTCAGATTAGTTATTTTAAATTTTTGCTTAAATTAATACACAAGAGTAAATTTCTAAGTGAATGCTTAATTTGCTGATATTTAAAAAGTTTCAGCAGCACTGGGTTATTTACAAGAGGGCACAAAACATCCTAATGGGTTAAAAAAATCTGACCAGCAAACCCTTAAACCACACTATTGTATTGACTATAATAATTGTTTGGCAGGCTTCCCAAGAATAAGAAAATACATTCAAAGGGCTTCTCTTGCCTATGGGGAAGGAACCGGAGACGTACTACCAGGGTCATTAGGAGTATATTAATTTCACTAAGGTCTTGCCTATGAGCAAATACATAGAGAGATTTAGGATTATTTATTTAGAGCTTATGAAGTTGCAAGTGATATAGTTTTGCTTATGTTATTTTCCTTAATGCCTCCCCAAATCAATTGGATGTCATCCCTATTTAGAGACAATTCAAACTTGAGAGGTTAAGTAGGTTATATTTATTGTACACAGCCAGAATTGGCTTAGAAAATTCCAGATATTTAATAAATATCATGTGTCCAAGCTAAGAGCTCTACAAAGTGCATTAT
Source organism: Graphiurus murinus (assembly GCA_004027655.1). Taxonomy (NCBI): domain Eukaryota; kingdom Metazoa; phylum Chordata; class Mammalia; order Rodentia; family Gliridae; genus Graphiurus; species Graphiurus murinus. The sequence continues at coordinate 44,235 of PVLC010004057.1, forward strand.
TTAATTTACTTTAAGAAAATCTAACCACCACCCACCAACCAAAAGAGCTATGATGATTATCTCCATTTTACAGGAGCTCCAGCGATAATGCAATGACTTACTTAAGATTAAAAAGCTGATAGGGGCAGAACTCTGATGGACCCTAAGAAAAGCAACTCCAGAGCCTAAATTCCCTAACCCTATGCTGTTGGTTGGTGATGTTTTGTACAGTGTGGATAGCATGCTTAGAGGAAATGAAGGAAGAACTTGTGGTCAAAACAGTATTCATACACATCACTGTGCCAGGTCATGTATGTGGGGGGGGGGAGCGCCCAGGGTTGGGAGAGTTGGGGATCTCTGTGCACACAGCTCCTGCCAGGTGATTTGCTAACAGCAGCTGCTCTGGAGTCTTTCTCCCTATGCTGGATTGTTTCCAAGGAAACACGAAAAGTAGTGAAAGTTTGGATATAATATTCTGATCCCTCTTGACAGGAATAAAATGTGAACATCTTCCAGTTATCTATTCTGTCCAGCAATTGTTTCCTGTGGCTCCAGCCCCAGTACAATTGGGTTTTAGGGCAGTTGGTCTGTGGGGTTCCCCTGGCTTCAGGGTACTGAAGAAGATGATTATGTTTCCGGGTCCATGATGACCTATGACTTTGCTTCCCCATTATGTGTGTATCATTCAGGCTTTGACACCTAGGCTGAAATCGAAAAGCTTTCATTTCATTTAGGTTTGTGGATCTTCTTTCAGGAGGCTAAAGTTGCTGTGTTAGTGATGTGTTCTCTTTCCCACCAGCATCCTCAACTGAGCAAATACTACCCTTCTTCATTATGGCTCAAGTCATCCCTTTTTTTTTCTCTGTAACCAACATACATGACATGCACAACTTGGGGGAAGAAAGATTTATTCAGGACTCTGGGTTTCAGAGATTAGTCCCTCGTCATTCAGCTCCACGGCTGGAACCAGGGTGGCAGCTCCTCAGGGGAAGTGGGGGAGGAAGAGCTGCTTTCATCTCATGGTGCCCGGAAAGCAGAGAGGGTGATAAGAGGAAGCCAGGAGCAGATCTAGTTCCCATGGCCACATCCCCAATGACCCACTTACTTCAGCCATGTTCTACCTCCAAACCTGGCTGTGTTGTCTAACACATGACCTTCTCTGAGGTTCCTTTTAGGTCCAAAGCATAACTCCTAGCATGATGGCAAAGTGACTAAAGACATAGACACAGAGCACCTAACTGCTTGGCATTCAAATGTCAGAGCCAACATGTGACCTTGCACAGATCCTTTAGATGCTTAGCGCCTCACTTGCCTTACCAGCAAAATGGAGATAGTACGGTGACAGTACTTATCGCACAGGGCTCTTGTGATGTCCCCATGAGATAATACAAATGGCGGATAATAAGAATGGTACTCACATACTGTTGGACAATCTTAAGGTTGTATGCAGGTGCAGAATTAACACAAAAGAATTAGAATATATGTTCAATGAGATATTTAGCAAATATTAATTGAAAATCTAATGTATATAAGATAAGTGGACAAAAAAATTATATTCTCTCTGTGCCCCAAAGTACCTTCAACGCATCAGAAATAAAACTGATAAACATGTATAGGATTCACAAGCATAATAAGAACAAAGTTTTATGAAAGTGTAGGGGAAGGAGACAGAAGTTACTTTCCAATGGTAAGTGGGGAAGATAATATGGTAAGCAAGATGGTAAGTATTTCCATTGGCGATCATTGGTTTTGGGTAGACAGTAACATCGGGAGGGATCATCACGCAGACAAAAGCATGAGACTCATGGAAAGGAGAGAGAGCCATCTGGATTAGTGCAGAAACCACGATCTAATGACAGTCAAAGACAGGAGTCACCAGATGGCACATGGGCTGTAATGGCCTTCATGGGTACTAGAGGCAGAAGCTCAGGAGCCACGTGTTCTAGACTATGTTTTCCATCTCTGCCCACTTCTCCTTTCTGCATTACCAGATTTTATTTCTTCATTATTATCATTTTTTTTCCTTTTACCATCTCAGCCTGCTTTTTGGTTAGATCTTAACCTTGACTTTACTTCAGCGATTTCTTTCAGCTTCAACACTTGGTTCCAACTGCTCAGTCTCTGGACACTTGATATTCACATTCTCTTGTTGGTTCTCCTATCTTTTCTCATCAGGACAAAGTGCAGGCTACTGCCAGACTACAGATTGATATTTATGGGCAGATACTGTCTTTCCTCTGATCAGCTATGACCAGAGGTGACAGGGTAATGCGATATAAAATATAACCTCCTACGTATCAAAGGTAGTCTCCTTTGGAATTGACTTGGGCCTGACAAAATGCCAAGGCTTCCAGCTGGTAGACTAGAGAAAGTCCAAGCTGGAGATTGTAATGTGAATAATTCAGAGTGATGTTACTTAAAGTCATAAGAATAAATGTATACATCTCTGAGGGGGAGGAGGAAAATGTATCTATGGGGAAGAAACTAAAAGAGAAGAGAAGAGGAAAGGAAAGGAAACATTTTGGAAATAGGCACACCTATGGGGGAAAGGCAACTTTTTTGTGTATGTGATACTGGGTATTGAACCCAGGGGCATTCTACCTCCAAGTTACATCTCCAGCCCTTTTCAGTTTTTATTTTGAAACAAGGTCCTGTTATGTTGCTGAGGGTCTTGTTAACTTTCTGAGGCTGGCTTCAAACCTACAATCTTCCTGTTTTCGCCTCCCAAGTATTGGGATTAAATGTGTGTGCCACTCTGCTCAGCTGATAAGACAGCTTTTATGGCATAGGCTAAGGTGGTGTTACAGAGGCGTTCACTATCCCTGCACAGTGGCTGGAGAGGACATAAGAAAATTTTAGCTACCTCCGCTGCTCCTTGGGTTGCATATGCTGGTGAAATTCAACCAACAAGACACAGAGGAAGGGAAGAAGGCAGCAGATATACTTCTTGTTCTCCTTCCTATCAAGAATTATTTGGAGAAATAGCTTCACAGGCTGTGAGATGGAGCAAATGGTCCTGTTGTAAAGTAGTGGCGAGCTCAGTACCTGCCCTCGTGTGTTAGCTCTTATTCATTTCCTCCATGACTCCTCCTTTTCCCTTATTCTTGGTTTCCTGGGTTCCCTGACCCCTAAAACATTATGTAGTAAGTCTTTCTCAGGGCTTTGTTTTGAAGGTGACATGGGATACAACACCTTCACTGAATGTACCATCCTTTGTTCGCTGTACTGAATGCCTACAGCCAATCAGGTAAGTCCTAGTCTTGTGGCTCTCCAGGAGTGACCCCTGAAACAGCAGGATGAGCATCACTGGAGATTTGTTAAAATGCAGGCTCTCAGGCCTCATCCAAGATTTGCTGAATCAGAGACTCTGGTTGGTTTCAATGCATGCTAATAATTTGTGTGTCTGTGTGTGATACCGGGGATCGAACCCAGAAGTGCTCTACCTCTTAGCTACAACCCGAGCCATTTTTATTTTTTATTTTGAAACAGGATCTTTATTTTTAATTTTGAAACAGGAGTTACTGTTATGGTGTCAAATCTGCGATCTTCCTATCTCAGCCTCACAAATACTGGGATTACGGGTGCGCACCCCCTTACTAAGCCAATGCCTGCTAATGTTTGAGAACTCCTGCTGTAGTCAAAGGGCAATTCAACTTCCATTCATGAGCTAGCTGCATGCCTTTGTAGATAAAATTGTATGGGAACACAGTCATTCTCATTTGTTTACTCATAATGTTCAGCTGCTTTTGTGCTACAGGCAGAGATGAGTAGTTGCTATCATCTAAATAGGTATTATGTGACTCTTTTAGAAAAAGTTTGCAATCTCCTACTTTAGTCCAAACATGGATTTCTGCTTTCTACAGGTGATAGCCTCTCCATAGCCTCACTAAGAATCAGTGGATTTCTTCCCCAAACTCATTTGTACCAGCAGTTCTTGCCATCATCATTTAACCTAATTAAATCTACCTCAACCAATGCCCAATGAATTCCATAAAGAAGAGGGATTCAAGATATTTCATTTTAATGAGCATCAAGTTGAATGTTTTGAAATGACTTATAGTGAGTAGCTAGAACATTTTTGCATGGAACTACATGTCCACAATATAACTATAAAATACAAGAAGGAAATAGTGGAGTTCCAGAAGGGTTTTTTGGTACTAGGGATTGAACCCAGGGACATTCTACCTCTGAGCTACATCCCAAGCCCTATTTTGTTTTTATTTCGAGACAGAACTAGATTGTCCAGAGTCTCACTATTTGGTTAAGCTGTCCTCAAACCTATGATCCTCCTGTTTCAGCCTCCCAAGTATTGGGATTACAAGAAGGCACCACCATGGCCGACTATCCAGAAGGGTTTTGCAGTCACTTTGTGTTTAGGTTTTGACTGTACTTTGAAGAAACCAGACCTGGGTATTACAAGGAACACATTAAGAGTGTGATTTAGAAAAGAATGATCATTTAGAACTTCTAGCAGAAGAACCATAGTTCAAAGAGGGATAACCCCTTAAAAATGATTGCTGAATAAGTAAAAATAATATTTTAAGATAAAGTAAGTCTACATATTTTGGTTGTTGCATGTTTTGGCTTTAAATAACCTTCTGAATTAAGTGTTCAGGATACTGATTGAGTCAGGTAATGGCTTCTTGTCAGGTATCTGTAAGTAAACATTCACTTGCAATGCCCACATGTACCTACCGGTATATTGTTGCCCTTCATCAGGATATACAAAAGTTACTCAGATGTAATCTTCTGAAATGATGAATCAGAATGACTTTATTAAAATATAGATTCTTGTAGCCAAGCATGGTGGTACATGCCTATAATCCCAGTACTTGGGGAGCTGAGACAGGAGAATCAACAACTTCTCAAGACCCTGTTTCAAAATTTAAAAAAATAAAATAAAATAAGATAGGGCTGAGGATGTAACTAAGAGGTAGAACTCCTCTGGGTTCAATCCCCAGGACCACAAAAATATATAGATTTTTTAAAAGATCTCAGGAATCTTAAATTTAATGCCCCCCATGTTTCTTGTACATGGAAAAGAGCCAATGGTAAAAAAATAATCATCTGTCATTTAATTATTTACATTCAAGTGATTAAATAAGATGCAACTCAAATTCAGAAGATTATGTGACATAAGTTAATGCTTCCCTTAATTTCTTATATTAAGAATGTGTTATTGCAAATTTATTCCCGTCTTTACATTCTTTTGGCATGAGAGGAGAGGTAATAGGTAGAGAGGTTTTAAGATTTGCTCCAGTTTACTCTATGAAAGACCTCAGTAGACAGTGATTCAAATTTTTAGTAGTTAGAGGGGTCTCCGAATTGATCTCTCTGAACCCTAAAGCTGTAAAAGTGTAAAATATAAAATAGAATAGAGATGTATGTATGAATGTACATATGAATGCATAATGGAATGTTAACCTTTAAATCTTGTCCAAGGCCCCAAAATAGAATATATGTGAAATTTGAAAGTGAGGTACCAAACTCCAAGAGGATATTTCAATGTCGGGCACAGAGATTGGGTGAGAAAGCTCAGAATTGATGAGAGAGAGAGGGAGGGGGGGAGAGAAAACAATAATAATAATAATAATAATAATAATAATAATAATAATATATGGAAACAAAGAGGAGGGAAGAGCCCTCCCGTGTAGATCCCTTGGAGGGCTTGTTCACTGTCTAGGATCAGTGCATCCTTTTCTGACAGGTAGAGAGTAGGCAGAGGCCTCTTGGAGCTGGGGACACTGGGGTCTGACACATGATTAGAGAAAGTGAAGGCTGTATGATGTGGGGTGAAGGAGGAAAGAAAGCAAGGAAGGGGGAGGAGAGAGAGAATTCATATTCAGTAGATGAATGCATTCTGCCATGGGAGCTTTCCCTGAAGACTCCATTTTGATACCTTCAAGGAGAAGAGTCAGCCTTTGTGAGGCTTCCATTGGCCCTAACCAAGATCACTGTGGGTCAGATAAGCCTTGGTCAGAGGATTCTATCTGGGATCTTCTGGTGTCCCCAGAAGCCAGGCATAGTGGTGTACGTCTGTGATCCCAGTACTCGGTAAACTGAGACAGGAAGATTGCAGGTTCAAGGCCAGTTCCAGCAATGTATTAAGACTTCCAGCAACCTACTGAGACTCTGTTTCAAAACAAAACAAAACAAAAAATAATAAAATAAAGAGGGCTGGTGGTGTAGCTTGGAGGTAAAGTGACCCTGGATTCAATCCCCAGTAACACACACAACACACACACACACACACACACACACACACACACACACACACACACACGATCCCTGGAAATTCTCATGGGAGGAGAAGTCAGCCTCAAACTCTTCTTGCAGAGCTAGAGATCCCCATTCTCTTGCTGCAGAGGCAGCGCTGAGCCACTTTGGGCTCTCTCTGCTTGATTCCTTCCTTGTTTTCCCTGCCTCCAACCTCAACCTTGGAAGGGTTGCAAGACAGCGGCTGGGGAGTGAGGATGAAGTGAAGGGAGGATGAAGGCAGAGGCTTACAGCAACCTTCCTGAGAGAGATGGGACCTGCCACCTAAGAAGGAGTCAAGAATCCTGGGCCTGTTGGAGTTTCCATCCAGGGCTGGAGGGCATTGCCCTGCTCAGGAAACCCAAAAGAACCTTGTGAAAGAACAAATAAGGTGCACTTCTCATTGCATCCACCGTGTGCCTGGTTAAAATAGAAATTTTAAAATAGAGATTGGAGAATCTTCATTTTAATGACCCCCATGTTTCTTATACATGCAAAGGAAAAAATGGTACAGAATAACCACCCATTTAATTATTTGCATATGTATGTGTATATACACACACACACACACACACACACACACACACACACACACACACATATATATATGGCTGATCTTGAAGAGAGAGCTACAAAAGACATGCACAAAACAGTTTAAGACTAAGCCTTTGAAATTCAGAGGAGAGATTTTGAAGGCATTTGGCTAAGCTGCCATCACTTGAGTATTTTCACCAAATTACTTGAAAAACCTGAAGAAAAAGCTTTTTTTGAAGCCACAGTACTGTGAAACCCTCTTCAAGATTACCTTTGAAGGTAGATACGATCAATCGTCTGCCCTAGATGGTCTTTAGTGAAAGGTCAAACAACGTTTTCCTAGACACCCCAGGGAGAAATATTTTAAAAGCCAGATAATTGTCTCGTGATGTCATGGGTATTATTTTTGGTTTTTATGAGCTTACATCATTTTCCTGAGCTTCACACTGTATGAATTACCATCTTATATTATGCCACACACTATGTGGTCTTCTGTTTTACTGTAATCCAAGTATTAAAATTATGTTAAAATATTCACGTGCCCACAAATCATGATAACTGCCTGTGCTGTGTTATTTCCTATATGCGGTTGCAGGCCTGCTTCCTACCCTTCTGCATTCAGCTCTGAGGGTCTGTCTCAACAGGCTCCCTGATTTTCTGGCTACTGATTATGGGAGAACAGAGCTGTATCTGGATGAGGCTGGGTGTTTTCCTCATCATTCTCTCGGAAGAACTTCACAGAGCTGCTCCTAGGCTAAAGGACCCTGCTCCTGTCTTGTGGTCCAAGGATGATGGGTCCACCCAGCACTCAGGAGCGGTCCTTCTCTCTTTGTGGACTCCCATACCTTTTCATACAGCTATTTATTAAACTCTCCTGACATGACCCAGACTGAGAGTCCCATTTGCTTTGTGCCAACACTCTAACTGATATCCTGTGGGTTCTGTTTGCCGTTTAACATACAACAATGTAATGCATATTAAAATGTTATTTTCATATTGAGAAAAGGGTGCTGAGAATCTCTGCGCTTACTTTCCTTTTGGTCCTTTCTAGCTTTCATGTCATGATTCGAGAAGGTCTGTGTCTTAACGGATCCCAGACTTCCTGCTATCCCTCCCACCCCCGACTTATCTTTGAATTGAGGCAAAGCCTCAAAGTCCTGCAGCGATGACTTTGGAGAGGGAGGAGGTGAGGGGCCCAGTGGAGGGGGCTCAGGGCCCTTCGCCCTGGCTTCACCAGAATAGCTTCCTTTTCATCTGCCCTTTAGGTTGAGCTTCTTTGTAAGAATAAGTTTGCAAGTTTGATAAAAAGAAGTCTGCTGTTTAAAATGTGTGGAAATCAGTAGGTTTAGGCATGGGATCTTTTCTTTGAAGTGGAAATCAGTGATCCCAAGGGCCAGCACCTTACTGAGCATTACCAGTTAATCAGAATTGCTCCCTATTGGGGCTTAGCAGCATCCAGAGCTCTGTTGAAAGTGTTGGTCCTTGTGTTTGTGGAGACCTGAGAAGGAGACATGGTCATATTCAGGGGAAATCTGAAAATCTGATGGTCATCTGTGTGAAGACAAAAAAGAACTTTTCCTGACCACTGGTCTGGCCAGCCCATCCAAAGAAAAGGGTATGCATCATGAGGCAGGGAATAGCCTCAAACAAAGAGATACTGGCGACTGGTAGTTTGCAATGAAGAGAGATTGTGCAGAAAGAGCTCACAAAATCTGGAGCTGCCTCTGACCTGCTCATGCCTGAAAGCTGGGAGTCACCCCCTAGGCTTCTTCCTTCCTTCGTGCCTTCATCCAGTCCATCACCAAACATAGTAGGACTGCTTCTGAGTACATCTCCATGCTGCTTCCCTCCACATTAGTTCTTCTGTCTTAGACACTTTTCTTCCCCATTTGTTACTTGGCTCTGTCCTTCCTTTAGGACTTGGCTTAAAGGTTTTTATCTTCAGAGAAGTCTTAATGCTTTACTTTAGACCAGTTCTCCATTATGATCTCTTACCATATTCTTTTTTTTTTTTTGCCCTTGGTACTGGGGATTGAACCCAGGGGCATTCTACCTCTAATTTATATCTTCACCTCATTTTTTTTCTTTTGAAATAGGGTCTTGCCAAGTTGCTGAGGGCCTCACTAAGTTGCTGGCTGAGGCTATTCTTGAACCTGAGATTCTCCTGTCTCAGCCTCCCAGGGCATGTGCCACCATGCCCAACTTTTATCAAATTCTTTAGTTTTTCTTCATAGCCCTTGACATGAATTTTAATTATAAATTCACTCGTGGTTGTAGTTTTAGTATGTGACTCAATACTTTGTGAGGAAGTGTGACTCTTATGACTGTCTTTGAATTTTTGGCACATGGAGCAGTGTTGGCATACAGAAAATATTCAGTAAATATTTATTAAATAGATGGGCTGGTCCTGGCCCCTGGCTGTTTTGGACAGAGTAGAAATAGACAAGCTGTGACTGCAACTGAGATATTTGTTTACCTTTTTCTCCCCACATATTTCCTTTCTGCCCTTTTAAACAAATGTTAAGACCTTACAATTCTTTATCCTAGAAGAGGCTCAGAGTGGGTGGACAGAAAGCAGGAACTTCCTGACTCCACGGGATATTTTAAATTTTCTAGAAGCCAAAACTTTTGGAAGAAATGATGCTCCAACAGTATTCTTTGGGGGATCATTCAAGAAGAGAGATATTTCCTTAAAGTGAGTAAATGGAAGAGATTTGTGAACCCTACAGGGCCATAAGAAAATGGCAGGAACCCTCCCTCCTTCTCATGTTCAGTTTAGTGATTGACTTTGATATATTTATGAAAGTACATCATGTGCATTAGGGTGTTTTCCTCCTGTCCATCACATTCAGTTAAGTCATCTTTTTTGCTCATCTAAGGTTTCTCTTTCTTCATATAGAGTCCCTCTTATGACACACTTCATCCCTAGTTTCTGCATATTAGGGAGAGCATAGAATATTTTACTTTTTGTGACTGACTAATCTCACTTAGCATAATGTTTTTCAGTTCCATCCATTTCCTTGCAAATGATATGATTTTGTTCTTCTTTATGGCTGAGTAAAATTCCATTGTGTACATATCCCATAGTTTTGTAATCCATTCATCTGTCAATGGACATCTTGGCTGATTCCAGAGAGTTTGGCAGTTGTGAGTTGTGCAGCTATAAACATAGATACACATGCGTCGGTCTGATAATTTGGTTTCTATTCTTTTGGGTAGATACCCAGAAATGGTATCGCTGGATCATATGGTAGGTTCATTCCCATTCGTCTGAGGATCCTCCATACTATTTTCCAAATTGGTCACAGTAATCTGCAACCCCGCCAACAATTTATTAGGGTTCCAACTTCTCCACACCCTTGCCAGCATTTGTTGTTGTTTGTGTTTTTTATGATTGCCATTCTAATTGGAGTTAGATGAAATCTCAAGGTAGTTTTGATTTGCATCTCTTTGATTGCTAATGATGTTGGACATTTCCTCATACTAGTATTGGCTATTTGTATTTCTTCTTTTGTAAAATGTCTATTTAGATCCTTTTCCCATTTTTTGATTGGGTTATTTGTTTTCTTAGCTTTGAGTTTCTTGAGCTATCTTTATATTCTAGATATTAGCCCTCTATCGGAGGAGTAACTGGAAAAAATTTTCTCCCACTCTGTGGGCTCTCTATTGAGGTTCTTGATAGTTTCCTTTGCTGCACAGAAGCTCTTCAGTTTAATGCAATCCCATGTATTGATCTTTCTTTGAGTTGCTTGTGCCTTTGGAGTCTTGTTGAGAAAGTTTTTACCTGTGCTTCTGTGTTCAAGTGTTGGACCTATGCCCTCTTCAAGTAGCTGCAAAGTCTCTGGCCTGACTTCCAGGTCCTTGATCCATCTTGATTTGTCTCTTGTGCAGGGTGAGAAAGTGGGGTTTATTTCCATTTTCCTGCATATGATTAACCAGGTTTGCTAACACCATTTGTTGAAGAGGATATCTTTTTTCCAGTGTATATTTTTGGCTCCTTTGTCAATTGACTGTAAGTGTGTAAGTTTGTTTTTGAGTCTTCTATTCTGCTGTATTGGTCTATGTGTCTGTTTTTGTGCCGATACCATGCTGTTTTTAATACTGTGGCTTCGTAGTATATTTTGAAGTCAGGTTAAGGTGATATATGGTAGAGATTAGGGATAGTGGATATCTCAGGGTATTCTAGTAGTCAATGTAGAGTATTTAGGTGTAGTGGTATGAAATGGTCTTGATGTAAGACAGAGAACAAAGAAGAAAGGAAAGATAAAAGTGTTGAAGAGAAGAATATACTGAACGTGATGGATGGGGGAGGGAGAGAGGGGGGCACCCTATTGCACATGATGTACTTTCACAAATATATCAAAGTCAATTACTAAATTGAACTTGACAAGGAGGGAGGGCAAGGGAGTGGGGTGAGAATTGGGGACGGGGTTAAATGAGATATGTGTGCATATATGCCTTTATCAACTTGTACCTGACAAAGATGTATGATTACAATGCACCAATTAATAAAAAATAAAAAAAAGAATATAGATAGGAGAGAGGGGAAAAGAGCTGACAAATGAGCAAAAATAACCATCCATTCATCCATCCATCCATACAAACAAACAAATAAAGCAATACGAAACAAAAACCAAGTAAAAAAAAACAAAAAACAAAAAATAAAAACCCTGCAAGTATGTAAGTACAGAGCAGACTTTGCTTCTGCAGTCCTCTTGAATCTGTTTGAATATTTTCAGCTTTTAAATGTCTACTCACTATAGTAGATTTTCCAGTATGTTTCAGGCATTATTATTTGTTCCGTGCCCGATAGTGGTGGTATCCTTTTGTGGATCCTCTTGTGGGTCACCTGCAGTGGTTAGGACACAGACCTGATGTTTTTCTGTCAGTGCAGGCACTGAGTTCTGCTGGTGCCTTTCCCACTGCAAGCTTGTGTCTCTGAGCTCTCCACAGGGCCTGTCCCTGTGCCGCTCTGTGTCTATGTAGGCAGCTGGATCTAGACCCAGTGTGAGCCTGAGGCTCCTTGCTTTCTACAGGCCTTGTCTGTGTGTGTCTCTCTCTCTGCCTTTGCTGGTGGCAGGTGTACAGTCTGCATGCAGGACATTTTCCAGGGGGCCTATAACATCTCTATGCCCTGTGTGCTTTGGGTCCCTCCCACACTTCTGCTCCTATCCAACCGCTAGAATTGTGGGAAACTGAGTCTATCATCTGCCACAGGGGTTCCTGTGTCCACACTGTTAACTTGTAATTGAGTGCTGCTCTAGCTCTGGAGGGAATGGTGAGCTGGGGTGTCCCCACCACAGGCTTAAACTGGTCGTCATTGGTTTTCCAGTCACTTTTGATGGTGTGGGGATATGCTGCCTGATTAGGGTGCGGAGTTCTGCAGTCACTTACTCCACATCTGGTCACTGGGTTTGCAGGTCATTAGTAGACTCCACTTTGCACTGGTGGCTCAATGACAGCCATTCTACTGCTGTGCACATTGCAGGCTTCTTTGCTCTCCCTGGTATGTTTTCTGGGTTTTGTTCAGCTGCATGTCAATTTTCATTTCCTTGTTCATTTTTTTTTTTTTTTTTTTTTTTTTTTTTTTTTTTTTTTTTTTTTTTTTTTTTTTTTTTTTTTTTTTTTTTTGCTGATTTTTTCTTCCATCAAGAAACTGCTTTTACAGCACTTTTACAGCAGTTTTGATTTGGGTTTTACAGTGCCTGAGTGAGGTGTTTCTCTCAGTCACCATCTTGGGCTCCTCTGCCTGTTTTTTGTGGGAGTTTTTTGGTTGTTTTTCCCCTTTTTCTTTTTGTCATAGGCATCTCTGATATGTGGATTTGTCCCATTTCCCAGAAGGAGAAGTTAAGGACCAGAACAGTTGGAAAATAATAGAAAAGCCACAGAATGAAATGAGGACATCTACAAATAAAACATGACAGACTTTTGTTAGTAATTTTTAATTGTATAAATGATGTTTTCTTTTAGATAATTAGACCCATTTGGCCTATTAGTAGTTCAATTGTTTATTCATAGAAATTTATTTATAACTATTAGTGCTGGCTGACACGTTGGGAATTCATAGCCAACTAGAACTAGGATGCAGTACCATTGAGACCAGGGATAGGTATTTTAGTTTCAACATTTTTTAGGACACAATTTATTGCATTTGTCTTCTAAAGAAGTTTATTTTATTTATCAGGAATGCAGAACGTCTGGGGTGGAGGGTTGGCAAGTTTTTTGGTGACACACATCAGGATAACCCTTTTACTTTTTTTATATTTTATTGGTGCATTATAATCTCACAGCATAATGTAGTTCACAGCAATAGGGGAAGTGGAGAGGGAGTTGGAAGAAAGCCCACCAAATGCTGTGTGTATGTATGCCACTCTTTTACTTTGTAGTAACATCAGAAATTGATACCAAGAGAGTTAAACTCTTCCAAACTTATTTTAAGCATGCTCCTGTCTCTTTCTTTGCTCTGGCATGAGTAAGTATGGCAAGACCCCATTATTATTTTTGTTCCCTAAATTGTCTCTCCATGCAGAAGAAAGCAACAAACCATATACCCAGATTTAATCTTCCAGTTATTGAGATAGAGTCAATGATTGATCACCTTCACATCAATGAGGATGAATCACCTCTCTGGTATTCGATGAATTTATTTCTTTGAAGAATTCGTTAAAAGGATCCCCCAAAGCATATGGAGTGTTCTGGATAGGGAAGTTTCTGGATTTTGAACACACTTATTTATAAAGCATCTTCAAAGTACCCTGTGAAGTGAGGCACTTTGCAACTTAGTGAGACTCGGTTTCAAAATAAAGAATAAAAAATAGGACTGGGGATATAGCTCGGAGGTAGAATGCCCCTGGGTTCCATCCCCAGTACCGCAAAACAAAACAAAACAAAAAAAAACAACAACAAAAAAAAAACAAAGTACCCTGTGAACATAGCTTTGCATAAAATCTGGAAGCCATATTACTGGATTGGTGTGGAATAGATTTCAAGACAAGAACTCAGTTTGGTTTTACTCAAGTGTCTTCAATGTCTGAGGAATTCGATTCCTTACAATTAAGAAATTGGGATGCTGAACAAAAGAATTTTCAAATATTAAAACCTGAACTGACTTTGGTGTCTACTGGAAAATTTTCAACTTGATAAGGAACTTTGTCTCCAATGTCAATCACACCCAGGAGGTACCAAATTTGAATTCTGTTGAGACCTTTGTATGTTTTCTTTGTACTTTTTTCTTTATTCTCCTCCACATAATCAAGATTGGACTGGCCCCGGGTCCCAAAACCTGGAAATGAGAATATTACATGCAGTACAATATGTATGTCAAATAGAATCAATATTGTTATCTTTAATTAGACAGAACATCGCGGTCGTTATTGAATAAAGAATTTCTTTCTTATTATTTCCTCTTAAAATTAGACTTAAAAATCAAAACACTGGAAAATTGATATTATTTGTGCTCTTTTTCCTACCTCTTGGAGTAGCACCTGTCTGCTGCAATAGAAAGCGTAATTACTGTTAGCATCAGTGTCAGATTAAAATAGCTCAGTGCCATATTCTTATTTACAAATCACAATAGTAATATAATTTAAAATATTTCTTCTCCTCTGGGGGGAAAAATAACATACTGTAACATTAAGCCTAAAAGCACTGCTCTCCACCAAAGAGCATCAATTCACTGCCTTCTTTTTTTTTTCCTTTTTTCAAGCTTAAACTACTGTAATTCTCCTTTAACTGGTCTTCCCACTGGGCAAATTTAACCTCCAAATGGTATAAAGCTCTGCAGCTCATCTTTCCATTTGGAAACTAGCTAAATCTGCATATATTTTCTTCATGAAAGAATTTACCTTGCCTTCCAGGAAAGCTCCATGGTGATTTTAAAATGTTATCGCTCAGTCTTTAGAGCTTTCTGAGGTCTGGCTTCTACCTGGAGGACTTGTAGATAACACACACCCTACAGATGCCACACCAAGACTTTCTTAAGGACTCCAAGCATTAATCAGATAGGGTTGAGTGTTAACATTTTAGCATTTGTTGTCCCAACACATGAACTCTTATTTCTTCTTTTTTTTTTTTAATCCAGGGAATATTTGCCAGTCTGTTTTTAAGTTTCAAACCAAGATAAAAGACACTTTTTATTTTTATTTGGCTTTGAGAACATTACTTAAAAGTACACTAACTATTTTTTTTTAAGTTGGAGACTTTATGGAAATAAATATGCTCTAGAGTTAAGAAGTAGCATGCCAAGCTGGAGCCTAGATTAAATTTGTGTGGGCTCTTGAGCTGATATTCCAAATGCTACCTGAGCCAGAGTTATAGCGTTTGGTGGGTACATTACAGAATTTGGGATAAAATTGGATTGAATGCTCATGAAAAATGCCAGAAGCAAAACATTAGCAGCTTCGTTCATTTTAGGATAAGAAGTATGTCATAAACATTCATGAGGAAATCTTCACTTTGCTTGGAATTTATCTCTGATCACTGGGACTATAAACTCCACCCAGAGACCCAAATTAATGTGCATACATATCACTTATCTTTCACATTTAGTGTGGAAGTTGCCCTCCTGAGTTTACCTGTTCAAGAGCTTGTTTCCAGCACTGGAATGTCAACATTTAGGGGATAAGGATCCCATTTTGTTCATCTCCTCCCTAGTGCCCCAGACCCCCTCTCATGGTTCAAAGCATGTTTGTGGATCTTTTAAATTGGTCAATGTGCACTGAAATTGAAGAGGAACTACGACTTTAGGAACATGAATTGAGAGCAAAGTTGCTCCTGAGATGGAAAAGAATGGTTCTAAGACTTGTGGTCACTCTCTGAAGAGCAGAAGAAATACTTGGCTTCTATCATTTGTACCCCTTCCAGGAAGATAGGACCAGTCTGAGTCATGATTACTGGCAGGCTCTGGTGGAAGCTGGTAAGGATCCTGAATGTCAGTTTGCCCAGAAGCTCCAAATTGCTTTTCAAATGCAGCAAGCAAGACTCCCACTGGCTTCAGCAGCATTTGGCATGAGTCCCTGGCCCCGCTGTACAGATGTCATCCCACAGAGGCTCTGTACTTGCCCTCTTCCTTGGCAGTGGTCTTAAATTGTGGAAAGAGAATCCCAAATTGCTATTCATGATCTGTGTGGATTTGGCCAAACTGCTTACATGTCTGAGTCTACTTCTTCATCAAGGAAATGTAGCTTGGTCTACCTAATTCAAAGGAATTTCAAGGGTTAAGGAAGTTGAATATTGTCATGAAGGGGGCATAGGTTGGAAAAGAATTTCCAAGATGAAGAGTAGAGCTACGGACAGGTTATTTAGAAAATCAAGGAATACACATCCAAGGGAGAATGTGGGCCACCTCCAGGGTGAGACAGACACATTTAAGGGTTCATACTCCTCTTTTATGAGACTTTCATGAGGAGTGTGTAGAAGGAGGTATGTGAGGATGACATCAGTCTGGTGATCACGAGATGATTTAGGGTGTTTCAATCCTTTCCCAAGTCCTGATAGGGCCTTTAAGGACATATCCCATTCTTGGGGCTCCCTGAAGTTTCTGCTTGGCCACCTACCAAAGGTAAGCAAGACATCACAGATATGAAGCACTTCCATTACAATGCCCATTTGTGTGTCTCCAACAAAAGCTGGGTTCACTTGCTGAGAATCTCCTCACAGACTCCCTACCAGAATGATAAACAGCCTTGCACTGCTGGTCTGTGTACATGAGGAAACAAGGGCTTCCTAAGGAAAACCCCATTCCTTGTGGTAACTGCAATGAAGTGGCTGTGGTTATCTTAGCTGGGCCCCTTCTTATGATTCCTATATCTCTGTAGAGCTCAGGGGAGACTACATCAACTCCATCAGACATTTCTAGTGTGTATGCCTGGCCTGGACTGTGGTGATGATCTTTAAATCAAGGTAGCAGCATTGGACATGGGGCAGATGAATGAGTGGGTGCACCTTCATGAGCAGTGCTCTGTATCCAGTTCTGCCTAGCAGAGAAGGGACAATGAGGACAGAAGAGGCCTGGTGTTATTTGGTGCCAGAGTCTAGTGGATAGATTTTACTCATGTTTAAATAGCAAACTCGTGGAAGGATGAGTAGCCTAGGTGCCAAGCAGAAGGTCACAAGTATCCTCTCGTGTTTGCTGATTTTGCATGAAGTCTGAAGATGGTCTTCTTGGACATCAAAGGACTTTTGGCTTCTTGGAGGAATTAGATCAAATTGATTTGACAGATTAAAAGAAATTGCAGAAGCAAGTAATGCAAGTGATTGAGACATCCAGTCTCAGTTAGAAGAGTTGGTGGTAGTGTTAGGTAGGTTTCTAATTAGGAGGGAAAAGCCCTACAGGAAGAGAGTGTGACTCCATGTGTCTGCTTCTTCCTTTCAGACTATGGTATCTCTACTATCAGTCCTCTCAACGTAATAGAGGCTAAATGAACATTTGATGATTGAAGCCATGGTTAATGACAGGAGAAATAAACTGAGACTATCAGGAAGGGGCTAAAAGTGAGCTAAATGACTAGCAATCGAGTTCTTCTATGGAGGAGGTCTGGAGGGACACAGGGTGTTCTGGACCAAGAAAAAGCAGGAATTCACACCTGGGGGAACAGGACAGAGGCTCAGTTACTAAAACTGGGGCACAGGACTGAATCTTCCACATAACAGACTGGACATGAGTCTCCTTACTGGGACCTAGAAATGGCTTCAGAGAAGATTTAGAATTGCCTGGTAACCACCAAGTATTAGGGAATAATGTTGTGTACGTTTAAAATGAAGCCAATGGCTTAATATACAAAGTAGTTTCTATCCTAAGTTTTCAATTTAGATGCATTAAATAATATACATATATATATAAACATATATGCATATATATATATGTATATATATGAACAGCTCATCCCACAATCTACAGTGAGAAAATCCCATGTTACATATGAGAAAATCAAGACTAATAAAGGTTAAGTGACTTTTTAAAGGC
The DNA here is from genome assembly GCA_004027655.1 of Graphiurus murinus. Taxonomy (NCBI): domain Eukaryota; kingdom Metazoa; phylum Chordata; class Mammalia; order Rodentia; family Gliridae; genus Graphiurus; species Graphiurus murinus. Next base: position 61,966 of record PVLC010004057.1, read on the forward strand.
AACAGCCTGTCAGAGGTCAAGCTAGGATTCCAATCTAAGAAGTTTGACTTCTTAATCCACAATATGTGCAGCCACAATATTAAGCCATGTTTTCCATGGAGAAATATTGCACCATAATCCTTAAAATTGGGAGCTTACCATCATTCTTTGGAAATAGAGTCCCACTGTTTGTGAGTTGGGTGCTACTAAATTAATTAAATAATTGGACAACTCTTCACTTCACTTGGCTTAGACACAAGCAATAAGTGATAGCCATCCACCAGGAAAAGACATTTTAAAGTCTTTTATAGTGAATTTGTAAACCTGTAACAGTTATATTGGATTTATTTCAAAAAGGAATTAATAAAAATAACACCATCAGTTGTTCTCTCTATTGTCAGTAATATTAAACCTTCACAGCATTCTTTGGAGGACCAATTTGAGAAGCTAGGGACCTCTATCAAGTTTTAATTATTATTGTTGTTTAAAAGAGGAAAAAATTATGTAGCTAAATCTTAAGGATAAAAGACATTTACACTAATTTGATCTTTTGTAAGTAATTTATTTTAGAATTCTCTGTAGTAGCATTAATCTTCAATAAGTTATTTGAGGTGATATTGGAATCCAAAAGTTTTTTCAGAAGCATTTTATTGCAATCTGAGGTGAATTATCTATCTTCATTTGAATGTTAGGCATTGTAAAATAGGCAATTTTACAAAGTGAAGAGAATTTCCGATGGCTTGAAAATTTTTAAAATTACTGGCATTCGTTAACTTAACTAAATTTCATTCTTCTTAGTGACAAAAAAGTCCATCTTTCATGATATTTTAGAATTTCACACAGAATTTTAGAATTGGCATCATTTTATTTATTTATTGTGTGTGTGTGTGTGTGTGTGTGTGTGTGTGTGTGTGTGTGTGTGTGTGTTTGGTGCTGGGGATGGAATCCTGGCGCATTCTACCTCTGAGCTATACCCCCAGCCTGATTTTATTCTTTTATTTTGAAAGAGGATCTCATTTAAGTTGCTGAGGCTGGCTTCCAACCTTTGATCCTCCTGTCTCAGCCTCCCAAGTACTGGGATTACAAGCATGAACCACCATGCCCAGTTTTGAAATCAGTTTTAATGAAGGCTTGTCATAATTATGACTTTATGGCTGCTTTGGCCTTGCTGCTGCATTTGAGTATTATGCCAGGCAAATATGACTTGGAAAGGGAAGAAGTTAGCTGCTGGATTTATCACTTAGATAATACAGGGACACAGGCACCATTTAGGGATAATATTTTCTCACATACAATAAGTGCAGTCACTGCTTGATGAATAGACCATAATAGTGAAGGACTGAAAACCTAGACTTAAGCCATTTTAGACTCCTGTAAAATCTGTAGTAATTAGGAGAATTGAAGAGCAAGGAGAAAAAATGTCACCTCACAAATCACCCCTTTGCGACAGTAGGTTAGGGCCAGCTTTGCATACCAAGAAGCTCCATGTACTTTCACTTCCCCACAAAGTTTTATAAGGTGAAACATGATTCCCTGTGAAAAAAAGATTTCTAATGAGAGCTTTGGGTATAATTCATGCAGGCTCATATTCAGGCTGCAAGCATTTGCTCCCAGGTAGAGAACGGCAGCTTTTTGGGTCAGGTATTGGGAAGATCTTGTATTAGGACAAAGTCCCATCAACAGAGGTGTCTCTGGGTATAGGGTAGTCATAATAAAATGGTTGGAGCTGGGAATGGTGGCATACGCCTGTCATTCAAGTACTTGGGAGGCAAAGGCAGGAGGATTGCAGGTTCAAGGCCAGTCTCAGTAACTTAGCAAGGTCCTCAGCAACTTAGTGAGACCCTGTTTCAAAATGAAACAAAATAGGATTGAAGGTGTAGCTCAGAGGTAGAACGCCTCTGGGTGGTCAATCTCCAGTACCATAAATAAATAAATAGTGGCTGATGCATGGGATGCATAGTGTATCCACACACAGATCTGTGGAATTCAACTTCCAGCGCTTCCTCCTTCCACCCAGTTTTTCTCCCTGTAATTGTGTCGATTACTTTGGTAAGTACAGGCTGGATCTGACCTTCTTCAGCAATACAAATTGTGAAATACATCTATCTTCTGTGCGGCGCACAAGTGTCTGACCAGCAAAGAATGCCACAAACAGGTTCCTTCTATGCAAAGCTTTACTCAGGCAGTTGACTTACAGAGAGAAAATGGCCCCCGATTGTGTTTCCGCCCCTAGCTTATATACTAGCTTCTGACCAATCCCGAGCCGGCCCATTCTGAACGCCAATTGGCCAGGAACATATGGCCCGACCCACCTCCGCATCTCCCGGCCATGCCCTAGTAAGGAGTTGTTTGTGTCAGACAGTCGCTTCCGCCATGCGCCATCTTTTGGGTGTAATGGCTCTCCACACTTCTGCCTTGGGGAGGTACAACTCCATGCAGCCTGGTGTTCACTAAGCCTGCATTCAAATCAGAGGAGCCTCCGGCAGCAAAAGGTACATTCTCTTTCTTTTAGCCGTGGAGTACTGTCTGACTGTTCATGAGCCTCAAGGTAATAGAGAGACATGGTAAAACTCAAGGCCACTGGCGCATTTTTACCACTATTTGGTTACTTCCAACTCTAGTGATTTATAAAGCATTGTTTAATCATTTCAATCACCTGTTTTTCATTTAAGCAGTTCACTTTAAAGATGTTTACTTTATCAATGGTGCATGATCTTTAGAATCTGGGAACTGGCGAGTCCCATCTTAAAATATAAATGGCAACCAATTATGTAGGGAAGAAAGGTAATAGCATGAGTCTGATTTGCACTTTCATTATTATACAGGCTGACAGGATACAGTGTCCTTTTCAGACTAACATCATCTGGCCCTGCTCAAGGTATGGCGGGTTGAACTGATTATCCACTCAGGGAGCAGAGCAGACATACAATGGTTTCTTAAGAAAACTCCTGGAGCCGAGCGTGTTGGCGCATACTTACAGTACTTGTGAGGCTGAGACAGGAGAATTGCTGGCTTGAGGACAGCCTCAGAAAGTAGTGAGACTTGAATCAACCTAGCGAGACCTTGTTTCCAGATAAAAATATAATAAGGCTAGGAGTGTAGTTCAGAGGTAGAATGACCCTGGCTCCATACCCAGTGAGACACACACACACACACACACACACACACACGCACACACACAGAAATAAAAGAAAACTCCTGTTTTTTTCTCATAGGTTTTTCCTTGTTGACACATCCAGGTGAGAGGCTGGGTGGGATTCTTTAGTGTCTGTCTATCTTACTCTTACATAGTTTGTTGCCAATGTGTGTATCTGCCGCAGGCATCTGCATGGATCTGCTTCATCTAGGCCCTTGCCAAAGATATAACCTTAAGGTGCCAAGTTTTTATCCAAGGCAGTTGGAGAGTGATACTGTTACTTGTTTTTTATTCATTAGATCTCAGATGCAGATTGCATTGTGGTCCTTGTCTCATGACATGGAGTGACAGATTTTAAGGACATTTTAAAATGGCATACATTTAGTTTATCTACGACTTGCTTGTTCCCAGAAAACTGAGCATGCAGCTACGCCTAAGGAGTTCATGTGACCCGGGTAACTTAAGACCGATTGGTAAAACTCCATGTGAATGCACTATAATGGGGTGCTGAGGGTACCACCGTGTTCTCTCTTCAACACCGAGGCACTCATTCCTCAGCTTCCGTGTTGGCCACCAATGCCCCTTAGCCGAGTCCTTTCCTTGGATTTATCTTCTGTGTTCAAAGTTATGCCCCTCCCCTCTTGGTCGATGTGGGGGGTAAAGCCGTGTCCTTTGCTTCAACACGGGAGAAATTGAAAGGGCTGTCCCAGCTCCAGAGCTACTTCTGCTAACTATTGCATAGACTCTATTAAGGCCACCTCACTGTTTAGCTCCTCCTCCATCGTCCCCGGTCTATCCCCTACGCTCCCACTAGAGTGCTTCTCAATTAATTCCTACACACGACTCTCCATCTCAGAGTCTGTGCCACACAACGTCTGACCTAAGACAGCACTCACTCAATACTTGCTCATTTGTTTATCTGTTTACTTATCTATTCATCCACATATTATTCATTCACCACACATATATCCATGTCCTAAGTATTATCAGCTGTTATCTAGAATGTGCCATGAGTAAGAGAAAATCTAGAACATGTTATTATAGTTATAGCTAGCTAGTCATGCAATAGAGATGAAGAAAAAAAAAAGAAAGAAGAAAGAATACTGAATAATTGAACACATCTAAGGTGTGAAGTATTTCAAACAGTTTATTAAAACCCTGTTTAGGCATCCACTGTGTGTCTTGAAAATAAGAAACTATATTTGCTCTGTAATTGCTTGAATCATACATCTTTTACCTTGATTAGCAATTTCAATCAACCAAGACATTACTGAGCATTTTCAAATAAAATGCTGCATATTTCTCCAGCAGAAGTCCTCTATTCAACCTTTCTGTTTTCTAAACATTTTTGAGTTGCTAGACTTGGATACTAGTATTTCTTATAAAAAATACTAATCTCTCTAAAGTGCTAAATATGAACCAAGTGAGATGTTTAGGATATTTCCTAGCCCTCTGTATTTTTAGTGTTATTTTATTTGGTGTCCTTTGAATTCTAAACTTATTTCCCTTTTGGTGTTATGTTTCTCTATATTTGGGTTAGTGTACTCTATTTCATAGTGTACTTAGATTTTTAAGCGCCAAAGTTGCTTAAAAAATAGCTTGGTCAGACGACTGAAAAGCTTACATTTACTTAAGACCTCAGAGGAGCAGCAGCCTGTTTTCTTGAAAGTCATATGTGAGCATTCCCCTTGCTTGAATTAGGCCTGCTGCTAGATGGTGGAGTAACTCAGCCTAGTGGCAGCAAAGTCTGGTTTCTATCTCGAAGGCTTTGTAAATTTCCATCCTAGAAGGCAAAAATCATCTTCTGCAGCATTTCAGAATCAGCGATCTGAATCTACTGCCTTTGTTTGATTTCTGTTTCCACAGACCGTTCAGTTCCCGTGGGATCTTGCCTTCTGTTTCTTCTGTGGATTCTCCTTCTGCCAAACAAGTGCCTTTGCTGCATCACAATAGATAATGCCAGTCAAAAGAGGCTTGCCCGCCATATTTAGACAGAAATACAATATCAGAGATGGTGGGGGATGTTTGTGCTTCCAACGGCTGTAAGCACCGCTGCCCTCACCATCTGGTGGCGAGTTTCCCTTTTGGTCTTTTTATGCGCCATGTGGTATGGTAGCTCACATGTTCGTTTATTCTCTCTCTCTCTCTCTCTCTCTCTCTCTCTCTCTCTCTCTCTCCTTCCCTCCCTCTCCCTCTCTCTCTCTCCCCACCTTCATTCTGTCTACTCCTCCCATCCATACAACCCCTTTCCTAATTTCCTTTTTTACTAAGAGCATTGTTAGAGCCAATCATCAATGTATGTGAAGCATTTTAAGATCCTTAGAAAGAGAAGGGACATATACTCCCATCTGAATAAATATTCTAAAGCCGCACTGGAATGATTAAGGAAGAAAAAAAATAAAATAAAAACAACACCAGACTGCCCTTTCGATGACAACTTGCTATTTATCTAAATAATGAGATGCACTCTCAATCAATCATGTATGTTAATTTACTATGAATTTACTTGGCTCTGTCAAGCTATGCTCATAAGATCCAAATATAATTAGAAATATACTTTTTAAGGCACTGGAATCAAAGCCAAATATGGACATTTTAGTGGAATGTACTTTTATGAAGTATGCCAGTATAAGTGGCTTATTTAATTCACATTTGAATTTATACATTCCCCCACTCCCATTTGCTGCAGTGTCACCTGGTGGCATCAGGGGGCAGTCAGCTAACAATGGTCCATTTGATGGCCCTTTAGAATAGGAAGTGAGGAAGAAGCCTGTAGCTACAGAAATTTACAAAAATGAATTTTAAGTAGGCATATTTTAATTACCCCAGAATAGAACTTGGCCAACAAACCAAATTGTTCTTCCTCCTACTCATTTTGGAATTTCTGAAAAAATAATCACATGGGATTGGTGCACATACTTATGCTCAAAAATATATCTGGATCCGGTCCATCGCACTTGATATCAGAAATTAACAACTTTAATTTCCAATTCTAGATCAGCAATTAGATTGATACAGGAAGCACATATGGCTAACTCATCTGTAAGAGAGAACTCTCTTCCTCTTCTTCTTCTCCTTGACTTCTTCTTCTTCTTCTTCTTCTTCTTCTTCTTCTTCTTCTTCTTCTTCTTCTTCTTCTTTCTCCTCCTCCTCTTCCTCCCCCTCCTTCTTCTTCCTCTCTATTTCTCTCTCTCTGTAAAATTAACAAAATTCCAGGAAAGGCAGAGATTCCTGGGTACAAATGGGTTTTCTGCTATTTTTTTCCCCATTTCTCTAAAACAGAGTTCCTCAAAATACAATCTATGGATGATCTGCTTCAGAATTCCTTCCAAAAAATTCAAATATCTGGGTCTCACCCAGCATACTGAAATAGAATCTCTGAGAGCTGGGCCTGGGAATGAGCATTTCAGTGACTACCCAGGTAATTTGAATGTACTTCAAATGTTGAGAGTCACTATATTCTAAGGCAGAGAGGCTTTTTCCTCTAAGAATTTGGTGTAAGTCTGTGAGCTAACCATGAAATTATTTAAGACATAAGCCTTTTTCATTAAAAATAGTTTGAAAAGCTCAAACCACAGAAGTGTCATACCATTCTAGTTGCCCTTTAAGCCCTGGTACCTCTCAGATGACAGGGTTAAATCAGCTCTCTCTCTCTCTCTCTCTCTCTCTCTCTCTCACTCTCACTCTCACTCTGAGATCTTTACGTGCATTTTGTCAGAAAGTTGCTTGTTTGCTGAGTTTTGTTTTCAGCATGTTTATCCAGTTTGAGTAGCTCAAGAGACTGGGGTATGGAAAGACTAAGAGTTTTAGTGTAAGACAGACTAGGATCCCGATTACATCTCTCCTACTTCCTTTCTGAGTGTCTTTGGCCCGTTTGTATTTCTAGATCCTAGAGCTTTTTTAACCCCTTTGAGCCCAATATTCCTCATTCCTGAAAGAGGGATAATGACATCAACTTTGTAAGGATGTGTGAAGACTGAATAAAACGATTTACCCAAAGGGCTGAGTCCATTGTGACCGTGCTCCATAAATATTAACCATGATTGTTACCATTTGGTTTCTCGTAAGGAACAAAGGTGTTTCATGGTGTTGCGGTGGAGCAGAGACATCTAGATCAGGTTACTCATTGGTTTAGGCTGCTTTTTGGCCAAAATACCTGACAAGAAAAGCATAGAGGAGGAAAGGTTTATTTGGACTCACAATTTTAGGGGTACCGTCCTTAGTCAACTGATTCTAAAGCAGACTTCCTGGCAGCGTGACGTCTTACAGCAGCTGGGAAGCAGAGAGAACCAGACAGGGAGCCATCAGGGGCAGATATAGTCTCCCAAGCCACATACCACCTCCCCGACCTACCTCCTGCAGTCATGCCTTACCTGCCTAAGTTACTACCCAGTAAATCCAGATTGTTAATCCTTCAGTGGATGTATTCAACTGATGAGACTACATCCCCAATTCAGTTATTTCATCTCCGAATATTTCTGCATTGCCAGTGCATGAGTTTTTTCCAGGGGACATTCTATGTTCCAACCATAACTCTCATTGAGATAAACTTCTGTTGCTCAGCATGGAATTTCATCGGCCACCTCCCCAGTATGTTCTACAGCAAGCGGGCCTGGTATCAGGCTGTCTGCATTCCGCCCAAACCTCTGAGTCCCTATTAATGTTGTGTAGGCTCCTGTGCCCAGGGTCCAGCTCCTGTGTGCTTTGCTTTGAAGGCCTCCGCCTGTGACCTTCTTCAGCCCCTGACTCGGTGTCATGAGGCTATTTGGTTTGAATGCACAGAGAGTAGAAAGTGTGTCAGAGCTCACATTTCTCCCTCACCTCCAACCAGTGGCTGGTGTGTGCACGTGGAAGCCCATCATCACCTTGGCTTGGGGTTGACACTGCCTCTGAAGTGAAACTGCGTTCCTGGGCTCCCTGCAAAATCCATTTGCTTTTCTTCTTTCTCTCCCTGTCCTGCCATCTTCCCCCCCTACTGGCATTTTAAGGGAGTAAACTCTCATCACACACACACACACACACACACACACACACACACACACATACACACACACAAACACACACCAGATTAATAATACACATGCTTGGATAATGCAGGGATGATCTCAGTTCTCTGCAGCCTATTAAGTACCCTGAGGTCACACATAAGCTGGTTTCCACATTTGTGTCTGAGGGTTTAGATCAGGGTCAGCAGGATGGAGGTAGTAAATATTCTGACTTTGCAAGCCATGCACACCAGTCTCTGATACATTGCTGACCTTTGGTTTAGAACATATTTCCCCTCCCACTTACTTCTGACTCACCTGAATGTGTTTACACTAATGTCTGTCCATCCCTCACTGGCTTTTAGTTCTAGGCCAGACCGATGGCTTATTCAAGATAAACGGTGTACCCTTCAGTGCCTTTTACTTCTGGGAATAAACCGGAAATATGAGGCGTTCGTTACTGCTAACACCTGGGTCATCTCTCCTATCGCCAGGGAGCTTTTCTTTCTTTCTTTTAAGTTGCCAGTGTTTGTATTGGAGTGGCTCCACATGTTAATACCGGCAAGGCAGGATTTAGATCTGTGAACCCCCTTGGAAAGCAAGAAATACCAATGCTCAGAAGAGTGATTAGTATGTTATAGTCTTTGCTTTATTGTCTTGCCTTAGACCAGCAGCCCTCGGTGGATCGTTGACATTAATCCTGCTCTGATATCAGTTTATTTGCTAAGATGCGGTAATTCAGTATTAGCTGAGGTGAGAAAGGCTTATTTACATTCAATATTACTTGACATCTTTGTAATTTTCCCTTTTTCATGACAAAGGGAGAATATTTACATTAAAAACACATCAGTAACCTTAGTAATCTCCTAGAGCAGACAAGGGCACATAAAACCAGGATGTGAACTAAGAATGATGGGGAGGCAAATGTGGTACAGCCTGTTTCAGACAAATTTTAAAGCAGCGAGATCAAAGAAAAGCCATGCAACGTATTTAGACCAGGGAGGCCAGCAGATCTGGGTGGTCTCTAGCTTTACTTTGATGAGGGAAATCATTGTTTAGAGAATGGGAGGGAGTCCTAAACCACAGCTGAGCGTCAGACCATTGCAGTGAAGGAGTTAAGGGGGTTGGTGGCTACCGTTCACTCTTGTAATATATCTGGGAGTAAAGCTTTGCTAAAAAATTGAATTTTTATGTAATATAAATTTAAATTTTGTCATCAAATAATTCTTTTTTGCTCCAAATAAAATCAATATTGGATTGCAACACCCGCAGAGTAGAATGCATTAGGACATGGAGATATAATTTGTACTGTTGATGGATTCATAACCCTCTCAACTTGCCTGCATGTGATAAAATGAGAATAGTGGGGTTCAGGTACATCTCAGAGGTGCTTCTAGGGTAGTTGCATTCCTGTCTTCATACATCCTGAAGATAGACTGAGGCAGCATAGGCTCACTGGCAGCTGTGTAGTGGATTAAAAACTCCTGGAAAAGAGGCCTGACAGTCAGACTTCACATAGCAGACAAGGGTGAGTTAGCTACTGCTGGCACTGATAAAAATTTAACACTTAGACATGGTGGTGCATGCTTGTAATCCTAGTACTTGAGAGGCCGAGACAGGAGGACCACAGGTTTGTGGCCAGCCTCAGCAACTTAGTGAGGCCCTCTGCAGCTTAGTGAGACTGTTTCAAAATAAAAAATAAAAATAGGGCTTGGAGCATATAGTTCAGAGGTAGAATGCCTCTGGGTTCAATCCCCAGTACAAATAAACAACAAAACAAAATAAAAACCTTATAGCAATGCATCCAAGTTATCATTAGAAGCCATGTTTAAACCAAAATCAGGGTTCTACAGATCCATCCTAAGATCCCCGTAAGTTTTTGAGAGTAAGAAATTGTTAAACTGCATCTCCTTCAGTAACCTGCAGTTCAAATTTTCCTTTAAAATTTGGAAATCCAAGTAGAGACTTAGAGAAATGTGGATTGAAGCAAAATAGAAATAATTTGAGCTAAAGCCCTACATTAAATTGACATCTATTAATCCATTTTATCCTACGGTCCGAGATATGGAACATCTATAAAATCTTAAATATAGCATACAACCTGGGCATGATGCCACATGCCTGTAATTCTAGTATTTGGGAGACTGAGAGGTGGATGACAGGTTTGAGGCCAGTCTCAGTACTTTAGTGATACCTTAGCAACTTAGCCAGACCCTGTTTCAAAATAAAAAGGGAATCTGGGAGTATAGCTTGGAGGTTGAATGCCTCTGGGTTCAATCCCCAATACCACCAAAAGTCAATCAATCAATAGATAAAATATATCATATTACATAATTACATAACAGTAATGTAATTATATTTTAATAATTATAACATAATAATTATTATATTAATTTAATAATATACACAAGCTCTAGACTAGGATTTACAACCTATCTTAATGTACTCATGTCAATTTCATTGAAATACGTGCAAGCTTGAAAACAGGAGTTTATGGGCTAACATCAAATATAAGGTATTTTTCCTGTAAAGTCCTCTTTATCATGTTTGGGGAATTTTAGCTTGAATAAATAAAGAGCATTGCATTGACCAATGACTATTTATCTCTATAACACATATTTCCCAGATCATAAAGGCTTTGGCATTTCACATGCATTTCTCTATTATCTGCTGAGTACCTGACCTCCTGGCACACGGAAAAGTCCTGGAACTACTAGACTATACCTTTGAGGCTTGCCATATCTAAGGTCAAGCTGGAGGCAGAAAGAGCTGGCTGGCCTCTCTCCATGATGCAGGGAAATGGAAGAGATTATCCGTACACGAGGGACAGGCCTTGGGTAAAAATCTGGATTTATCACATAAAAAGCTGAGACAGAGTAAAGAATGACTTCAGTGTCCAGACTGCGGGGAACAGTCCTTTTATGTAGGACCAGAAACGCACTAAGCAGGTGTATCAAAAGTCTACAAGTGAAAGGATCTTGGCAGACACAGTGAAAGTTCTCCTCATTTCTCCAAGTTGGAATTAAGAATTCCCTGCAATTCTGTGTTCAGCATCTATTTCGCTCTTTGGGGGAAGATCATGGTTTTCTTTCTTTTTTTTTTTTACTTTTATGAGTGTATTTTGGTCTCACACCATAATGTAGTTCAGTGATCGTGGTATACATGCATACAGCAGTTGGTTTTCTTTTCTACTAGAGCCATTAAGATTTTCATTCCAGCTTCAAACATGAATTATTCTTCAATACTGGCATCCTTCAACCTGACTCATTATCTCTCCCTTTTTGTAGCTTCTTCCACACTCACTTTTTGCAAATTTTCATTAGTTATGAGACAAGATGGATTAACACCGTTTGTTGGATGCTTTAGACAAAGATGAAGATGATGGACCTTCAGCTCAGCCACCTGGCGCTACTCAAGTCTGACAGCTTGAACTCAGTGGTTGTAACTTTTGCCTTGCAAACTATATTTATCTGTGGCTCACAGGTGACACGAGGAGTTGGCAAGGGAAAAACCCTTATGTGAACAGTTAATTTGGGAGCATTTCACAGCCAAAGGGAAAATAAGCCATCATACTTACATATGAAATTTCTAATCCACAGGGTGTCATCCTTCCTTTGAGTCTTGATCACAGAAGAGGGGACAGAGAGAATCCCATGTTTGTTCTAGTATATAGTCCCAGAGCTCTGCTTTCCATATCCATCTTATTTTTGTACATCCTGGTACAAACAGACAAAAGCTGTTATTACAGAAGGTGAAGCTGATAGCTTTTAATACATCACATCCACTAGGATGAAGGCATAATTGCTACTTTTATGTTCATTTTACAGTGAATAGTAATTAGCCTTTGGCCCATTACAGTGTGTGAACATCGAATTACCCACCTGCTCTTGCCATGTCTCGTTAACTTAAACTATGTGCCTGAAGCTTCATCGGAAAACGACTCCTTCCCCATCTCCCTGCTGGCATGCTACTTTAGATAACTTCCTTTAGAAAAGTCACAGACTTGAGGATGATAATCTCCCAATTTGTCTTTTGAGTTCAGGACAAGGACTTTTAAAAACGCTTTGAGTTACAGTGGTTGGTGTGCTTCACATTACTTTTTGGAAATACAGGCCCACTGCCTCTTTGGAGGGCCAAAAGAGCTTTTACTTTTGTCTGAGGCAGTGTTTGTTCAGCTATTAGCTGATTTATGAAGATAATTTGATAACCATGTTACAAAATCAATGTGTGTACTCAGTCCCCAAGAAAAGGCAGGTCGATGATGAATAACCTTTGCTGATTTGCAGCTAAAATTTCCCTTTGGAGGAAATGGGACCCTAGGTGAAATAATCAAGATTACCATCAAATAAAGCACCAAGAAAAGCTTTCCAATCCTTATGAAGTAAAAGTAAATACATCTGTATGATACTGAAATTAGCAAAAGACTCTCACGTAGGCTACAAACTTAGGATCTTGGAGCTAGGAATAAATTTGGACAACATCTAGTTGACCCTGTCAGTTTACAGAAGAGAAAAATCGGGTTTCGAAAATAAAGTATCTTGAGGCAGGTATGGTGGCGCACACCTGTAATCCCAGTACTTGAGAGGCTGAGACAGGAGAATTGCAGGTTTGCAGCCAGCCTCAGCAACATACTTGTTTCCAAATAAGAAATAAAATAGGGCTGAGGGTGTTGTTTAAAGGTAAAATGTCCCTGGGTTTAATCCCCAATATCACACACATATGCAAAGTATCTTTCCTGCTTTTAGGGAAAATACTTCTTTTTTATAATAAATGTTTAAGAGACTCTAGCATTCGAACAGAAGTATAATGGCACTTGAGAACACATGACTAATATAGAAAAGAAGCAACTAGCTTAATTTTTTGGCTTAAAACAAATTCCTTCCTAGAATTCTGTCACTGCCTTATCTATACATCTGACAATGCTCTTGTTTTCAGAAAAAGAGATGCATTACTATCAGGAGCACTGGTCATTGGCTAGTTCTGAATAAAAAAAAAATCTGCAGGTATTTATTTTCTGTAGCAAATTATCATAAACTTCATGGCTGAAAAGAGCACAAAGTTATCATCTTCCATTTCTGGAGGTCAGAAGTCAAAAATAATCAGATTGTGTGTGTGTGTGTGTGTGTGTGTGTGTGTGTGTGTGTCTGTGTGAGTGTGTACATTCTATAACTGAGCTGTGCCTCCAGACCTATTTTATTTTTAAACAGAGCCTCACTAAATTCGAACCTGCAATTCTCCTGTCTCAGCCTTTCAAATATTAAGATTATAGATGTGCACCCCTATGCCCAGAAAAAAAATTAGTTTGAAATCAAGGTGTCAGTGGGCTCTATCCTTCTGAAGACTACAGGGGAGAATCTTTTTTCTTGTCTTTTCCAGATTTTAGAGTCTTAGAGTCTGCCCACATTTCTTGGCTCATGGTCCCTTTTCTGTTCTCCATAGCATATCATTCCTGTCTCCTCCCATCTCAGAATCCTTAAAGCCATCACACCTGCAGCGTCTCTTTAGCCAGTATGGTAGTATAGTCACAGGTTCTGGGGACATGGACACCTTTGGGGGGTCATTATTCTGCTTACCACAGTAGCGTTCTGGCAAATGAGTAAGGCCCCAAATATTGTGGGTAGTTTAGAGTCATGTTTGGTTTTTGGTGTTGAAACTATGATTGCAATTGCAGTAGCTACTCCGCTTGAGTGGCTATGTGTCAGGAAGACTAGCAGGCTATGCTCAAGGGTCCGCCTAAAGAACTGATGTCTGTGTGTCACAAATGCTATGTCACCTTAGAGCAAGTTGTCATGTTCTGTTGCTGATCGTACTGGTTGGGAGATGTGGGGATCGAACACTTAACATACCATGAGGGACGTCTGGAAATTGTGCTTGCTGATTGTCAGAACCATTTAAAATTCATGGAGAATATTCAATCAAAGCCAGGATGTCTACAGTAACGAGAGATATGTGATGCTTGTATGTCAAAGAAAATAAGGATAACCTTCAAAAATTTAATTTTAGGATCTACTTTTTTGGCCTGTGATTGAAAACTCACTGTTGCATGATTGAATAACCAGGAAGGACCCAAAAGACACATTTCTATATAAAGTTTCTACAGAGAGTTAACTAATTATATTTATGGTTTACTCATGGCTTGTTTATTAAGAAGAAAAGAATTAGTGGGAAGCCTTCATGATCCCTTGTAACTCAGGGGGCTGGGTAAAATTATCTCAATTTAATCAGCATTTTAAAGGGTTTTGTGTCCCTTGGTAAAGATGAAACATCTCATCATTATCAATTAAAGGACTCCTGAAGTCTTTGAAAAGAGGACTTGTTTGCTTAAAATACATGAAGGTCATGTTCACCCTGTAATAGTCAATGAGGAGTAGTCATTCGTTATTTTTAAACAGCCTGTCATTTAGCCATTATGAAGATGAATAACATGTGTTATTACCTAATAATCTTCCTGTTGATTACAGAGTAAAGACACTTGCAGACACCTTATGTGCCTTTCTTAGTTGCTAGATTATTAGTGCTTTTGATTAAATTCTGTAAACAAAAATTAAGGGCTTTGTTTTCCGTATTTCAAGACTGGCATCCGGGATGCCCCACCATGCCTTGGTCCGTGGTATTTTGAGTTGCATATGTTATTTGCCTACTGTTCATGCAACGTTGCAAAAACAAAGTTCATTTTTTAATATCAAACAGATTGTCAATAGATCATATGCTGCCTCTATTAAGGTTAGTTTTTGGATGTCTGCCTTCTTGAAGAGAGTTAATGAAGCTATAAGTTACCTGTGCGCCTTCATTTGGAGTCAGGCCTAATTATCTGGATCTTGGCCACATTATTGTCCGAGTCTTATTTCTAAAGCAGATGGAGTCACTCAGGAATGACTTCATTTGTATTAATTTGTTGCACTGTCTTCTGCTATTCATCTCAGAAGCACTGTATTGCCATAGACACAGAAAGCAGGAAAAGACAAAAGGATTTTAGAGGGAAGTTTGCTCCTTCCGTTCATGGGTACTGATGTCCTAACTTAATAGCAATTAAATAGTGGTCACTCTAGTGCCATGGGATGGCATAAGAGGATAATTATAATACCTACAATTTATGGGTCTTCATTTTTTAGAATAAGATGGATGACAGACATTGATCCAGCAGTTTAAAAAGGTAATTTCGAACACTTCATTGCTGCTATTGTTTTCCACTTGGCTTGTTAGAGCCCTAGGAGGTATCTCTGAGGGAAATCTCTACCTTGACTGGTTCAGGGTGTCTTGTAGTTTTTTGGAAAGAGCAATCATTTTGTTATTTATGGATCAGAAAGAGGATCTCCTGATGACAATCTAAAAGATGGTGACATTTCTATCTTGCACTGAGGCTAGGATCATCTCTAAAGAAAATAGCATGTAAAAAACTCTTAATATGATAATTTTCATCAACTTTCTCTAGAGATAATTGGGGTTAGACAGAGGGATAAATAAGAGAATTTGGCTTTTGCATTGACACCTGGTGACAATGACTTCTTTTATTATTTTGGCAACGAGAGATTACAAATTGTCCATGACTTTTATTTGATCAATGGGATATGTCGATTTAGTATAAAAAATCTTAGATAAAGAGCAACAACCTCATTCAATAACCAAATTCTATTGGCAAATACATGCACTATAATGATCTCACTAACTTATTTGAATCATAAAATTTGCAATTAGAATGTGTCAATATTCGAATCAAGATGAATTAAAGTTGGAAAGAAAATAGATGGCCTTACTATCAACACTGTGACAATCATTTATTGGTTTGAAGAACCCAAAACACAGGGGTGATTTATTCAAAAGAAAATTTTATTCCCTTCAGAGGAACAGTTTCTAGATAACAACTCTTGAGACATTTCTGGAATCATAATATATTCAAAGTGTTCATTAGAGATCCTTAAAGTAGGAGTTATAAAGACAAATTATTGTAAAAAAAATTTCCCTTTGTTCCATGTATTAGTTAGCTAGGGATGCTGTAGGAAAGTACCATAAACCGGGTGGCTTAACCAACAGAAATTTAGTGTCTCACAGTTTTAGATGTAGAAGTCCAAGATCAAGGTATCAGCCGGATAATTTGGACTTAGACACAGATGCACACACAAGGGAATGTAGGCAGAAATTAAAGGATGCTTCTACACACCAAGGAATGCCAATGGTTGCCACAAAACCACCCCTGGTTGGTTTTGACTTGACCTAAGGTTTCCAGATTAACTGTGAGACAATTGACTTCTGCCATTTAAGTCACACAGTTTGTGGTATTTAGTTCTGGCGAATCGAGAACACACCAAGACAGCTATGGTTCAGGCCTCAGTTCCTGGTTAGACCTCCCCTGTCCACCCAATGCAGGCTAACTCCTCTCAAGCCCTCTCTTGCATACTAGATTTCTTTCTTTCTTTCTGTGTCTCTTGATTATTTCTCTCCTGTAAAAGGTGAACTTTATGAAAACAGAATTTGTCTTTGTTTACCTCCACATTCCCTATGTTGAGAACAGGGTTGGCACAGAGTGGACACTGCATAAATATGTTTTGAATAAATGAATCACTTTTTGATTATTATTCACATTATATCTCCAGTGATGTGAGAGAGGGCACTAGTCAATGGGTGAAATATCATAGAATTCTTTGCGTCAATATCATTAGAATTCTTTGGCCATAGCCACAGTATATTAAAAAAAATAGCTTTGTGTTTCATGAAAAAAAATTTACTTAAGCTACTAAGTCATAAAATCTTGGAACAACACTTTGAATTTTAGTTTGGATTTTTTCTTTTTTTTTTGAGAAAAAAAGCTAGCAACAACCAGTAACATAATTTAATTGGTAAAGGAATTGCATTAAAATAGAATTTATCACAAAAATGTAAAATAAACCAAATGCTCCCTCTATTCAAAATATCTTTTATTTGACTCTCTAAAAGAAGATAATTTAATTTGCAAAGATCAGATATATTGACTGAAATATGATTGCTATGGAACTTAAAGGAAGAATGAAGCAAATGAAAAGAAAGTTTATTTTTCTATTTGTTAATACCTAACTGAAGAACTATGCAAATTTAGTCTTAGTCATAATAAGATTTGTAAGCCATATATATTCATTAAAATCATCTGGGTAAAATATCAAAATTTGTAAGCCATATATATTCATTAAAATCTTCTGGGTAAAATATCAAAATTTGTAAGCCATATATATTCATTAAAATCATCTGGGTAAAATATCAAAATTTCTGACAAGCAGTAAAAAATAGTTAAGAAATTTTATAGGAATTTATAATAATGTGTGAAGGTATGTGCTGTGCACTAAAAACCTCCATGAAGTCAGACATGGTCCTAGTACTTGGGAGGGTGAGACAGGAAGGTTGCAGGTTCAAGGCCAACCTCAGCAATGCAGCAAGGCCTTTAGCAACTTAGTGATACTCTGTTCCAAAATAAAAAAATAAAATAGGGTGCGGGGTATACTCAGAGGTAGAATGCCCCTAGGCTCAATCCCCAGTAGCACAACACGCGCACACACACACACACACACACACACACACACACACACACTCAAAAATCTTCCATGAAGAAAATTTCCACTGATACATTTGAAGGAACTTGTCCTGTCAGTATTTGCTGATGAAGACTTAAAAGTGACTCAAAACATACAAATTTGGGTACCAGCATTTTAATATATAGCTGTATTATGGTATGTAAATATATTTTCATTGTAGCATAATATATAATCTATACCATATATATTTATGTTATATTACAAGATATGTATATGCAAAAATGCCAAGAGTACATCACCACTAATTTTCAGAAAATGATCAGGTCAATGTAACCAACACACAACAAGAAATAGAATATTGCTGGCTGGAGAGTCAGGTCAAACGTTTTGACCATTTCTCTGCTAGTGTGTTTGCCTTCCTTTACATACCCTTGGTTGGGTACCTAGATTGTACCTAGATTGTACTTGTCCTTTTCCATTCAGTGATTCATTATTTCACTGTCATGATGGTGTCTTTTATTGGTAGGCATCTTTTATTTTAGTGCATCCCAATTTCAGAATATTTATTTTAGTACTGTTTGTGTCCTGTGTAAGAAGTCTTTTCTTACCTCAAGTTCATGAAGATATGACTCTATGCTTATTTCTAAAAACTGCATTGTTTTATTTGTCCTATTTAGGTAAATGATTTGCCAGAATTTTTATTTACATACAGTACAAGGTTTGGTCAAAATTCATGTTTTGTTAAACTTCCACATGACAAGTCAATATCATCCTTTTTTTAATGAGGAAAATTTTCTCTATTTAATCTTGGAGCTTTAGCATAATTGACTATTATGCTTATCATACATTTCTCAAGTATTTTTTTTTTTTTATTTTTGCAGTACTGGAGATTGAACCCAGGGACATTCTACCTCTGAGCTACACCCCCAGCCCTATTTTTTCTTTATTTTGAAACAGGGTCTCACTAAGTAGCGAAGGGCCTCACTAAGTAGCTGAGACTGGTCGTGAACCTGTGATCCTCCTGTCTCAGCTTCCCAAGTACTGGGATTACAAGTGTGCACCACCACTCCCGGCTCTCAAGTATTTTGACAGCCTCACTTTCTGGAGAAATATCATTATTGTCCACAATATTTCATGGGCTCCTCCTCCTCCTCCTTCTTCATGTTCATCTTCTTTGAACCCAGGGACATTCTCCCTTCTACCAGGGGCATTCTACCCACAGCCCTATTTTATTTTTCAGTTTGAAACATGATCTTACTACAGTGCTGAGGCTGGCCTTGAACCTGTAGTACTCCTGTCTCACCCTCCCAAGTACTGGAATTATAGGCATGCTTCACCACACCTGGCTTCATGGACTTCTGATTCAATATTCCATCTACATCTTTTTTGCCTGTTGGTCCTCGGTCTCTTAAGTTGACGATTGCTCTTGATCACTATTATTGTTTTCATCCAAGCTTAACTACCCCTGTTATTGCCTCAGCATTCTCCTATTTATTCAGCATACACATCACCTGGTATATTTCCTTCTACTTTTAAACCTGTGTGTTCTTATTGACTTTTCACTTGTCCCACAACACATCTCATAGACTAGTGTTAGTAGATTACTTGAAGTTTCCTGAAAGAGCCACTCTTTTTTTATGGTGCCAATTTTAAATAGTTTTATTAAGACATTGCATTTTCCACTTACAATACAGTGCATATAAAGTGCAATGTTATTTCCTTTCCCTGTGCACATGGTTCCATATTCAAGTATTTAGAATGGCCAGTAATTTACCATAGCAGCTCAACTAACTGCCACAGAACTTGCTACTAATGTGGGCTCTTCCAATGTGTTACTGTGTGGAACAATGCTACATACATTATACTTGGGCTGGATTGATCAATCTCTTCAATGGTAGGCTCTGAGGAAACCCCACCAGAAAGAGGAGCGCCCTCACCAGGGAAGCCTCCAGGCGTTCCTCCTGGCATGCCTCCTGCACTCTGGTACAGTTTTGTGATGATAGGGTTGAAGACTTTCTCCAGCTCTTTCTGCTGGTGTTCAAATTCTTTCCTCAGTGCGGTCTGGTTCTTATCCAGCCAGTTGATGATTTCATTACACTTGTCAAGAATTTTTTGTTTGTCTTCATCATTGATTTTGCCTTGAAGTTTCTCATCTTCAACAGTTGCTTTCATGAAAGCCACTCTCTTTAAAGATAGAGTTCAGTTATTGCCTCTGCCTGAGATGTTCTTTAATTCCCTCTTCCCTGGCCTCTTGAAATACTGCTAATCCTTCAAGGACCAATTCTGCTGTGATGTTTTCCAATATTACCATAGTCAGAAATAATCATCCTTTTCCTTGCCCAATTATAGCACTAATTGCAGTCTACCTTAATTTCCTCTTATGCACACACACACTAAGAGATTATATAATCCCTTAAGGGATTATATGAGTGTCTTAATGACGTTTTATTTTTCTCTGTTTTCCTTCCAGGGTCCAGAGGAACTAGGTTCTAACACATAGTAGGCATTCAACTGAGGCTTGCAGAATTTAACCATATACCAATGTATTCATGAAATAATATTTTAAAAACATGTGACTATTCCCCCTGAAAATCCCAGAGTTGTCAACACTGAAAACTTTGTAACTTCTAAGAAAAGTTGTTGATCAGTGAAGCAGAGAACAAGTCAAGAATCAAGTATGGTTTGCCCTTCAAGAACCAATGACTGACAACAATGAAACTATAAGTGATTTATGACTTTCTTGAGGTGCATACATTTATTTTGCTCAAGGTTTGTATTTTATGCCTCCTAACAGCCTTGAAGAGAGGTAAAAAAAAATGTTCTCTGACTTTTATGCTTCCCAGGTCACTCTGGTGACCGCACCTGGTGAGGATGAATAAAAGCAAGCTATAAAGCACCTCAGAACTCTTGGGGTTTGCTCTCCCTTCTTTATAAAAACAGGTGCCATACCTGCCAGGAGCCTGAGTTACTTTCAGTGGCGAGTTAAACCATGAGCTAACATATAATCATCTCCAGATAGATGGCCCGATGCTTGCGGACATGGTTTGTTTTACAATTTTGTTTCCCAGAATGCTTTTCCTATTGGTTTACAAGATGAATGTTTTTGGCTCTTTTTTTTTTTTGGCGGGGTGTCAGTGATATCAACTTCTATGGTATTTTATGTATTTTAAATGCCTGTTTAATCCACACCTCTTTTTAGAATGATTCTCCCCAACCTGTGATCTATGGATGGATGGCAGACCTGCACACTTTTCCTAATAGTCCTTAATAAGATAAGGAACTTGTGCCAGAATGTGTATTTACTGTGTCAATGAGCACTCTACTTCATACAGCTGACATGTATCCAACAAATACACACACACACACACACACACACCACACACACACACAGCAAGACTTTACTGAGGAAGGAGGTAGTGCATTGGTTACATTCAGTCACAATCTTCTTTTTTCATTGAGAATTAGCATTTCGGGTAGCAGTACCTGGTGAACCTACCCCCAAGTACATGTAGCATGCCCCTAGTCCCTATAGTAGACTCATGGCCAGTTCTGTGGGACAGTCATCTCTTCCTTAACCTTTCTGCCTTCTTTCATCTGTTTCTCTATCTCTGTCTTAGGAACTAAAACAGAGACACCTACATGGCGATGTCAGTTTGCAGTTAATGTTTGTGCTGAAAGGTCTTGGCAGGAGCCAGTGTCATGCAAGACCAAGCTAGAAAGAAGAAAAGCAAAGTTCTGGAGAGCAGAAATTGTGAGGACACAAGTATGGGGGGATGGGAGAGAAAGACTGAAGAGGGATAGAGATGGTGAACACGCAATGAACAATGATGCTGGGTGGGATGGAAAGATGCTCTATCTCTGTCTCTATCTCTATCTCTCTAGCAAGTTCTGCAGCTTTTCTGGCTTCAGATATTTGGGGTCCCTTCTGGTTAAATTTGGGAATAGTTTCAATATTATATTGCATATTTGAAAATAACTAGAAGAGGGGATTTTGGATATTCTCACCACGAAGAAATGATACAAGTTTGAAGTAATGTATATATGCTGAGTATCCTGATTTTATCATTACACAATGTATAAATGCATTGAAACATCACACAATACACCATAAATATGTACAGCAGGATGCCAATATAAAATCAATATAAAATAGATATAAAATGTATATGCCTATAATCCCAGTACTTGGGAGGCTGAGACAGGTGGATCACAGTTTTAAGACCAATCTCAGGAACTTAGTGAGACCATCTTTCAAAATGAAGATTAAAATAGATCTGGGTTGTAGTTCTGAGGTGGAGCCCCTGGGTTCAATCCCCAGCAAAACACACACACACACACACACACACACACACACACACACACACACACACACACCATAGAGGCAGATAAACAGATAGATGATAGATAGATATTATGATACCATATCTATAATCGTTAAGCATGTATTTCCAAAATATGAGATAATTTCCTTACATAAACCTCACTTTCTAAATACACTTTCTTCATTTTCCTCCTCATTTTTCTGCCAAATCACTGGCTGTTTTTCTTCAAACTTTTTTGAGAGGGCTTCCTCCTTTTCCTGACCCCAATATGTGGCTCTGTCTCAAGGCTCAGTCTTTGTTCTTCTTCTTTTCTCTATCTAAATTTTTCTCTTAAATTCATTTTATTCCATCTCGTGGCATTTAAAGGCCATCCACATTCTATTGGCTCAAGGATTTGTATTTCAAGTCCAGTCTTTTCATACTTGAGCTATGGATAAGTTTATACAACTGCTATTTAACATCTTTATTTTGATATAAAATGGGCATCTCAAATTTCACAAGGATGAAAAAGAATTCTTCACTCTCCTCTTAATCATTTCTTCCCCTGTGCAGTAAAGAATCTAACCTTGGCCAAAGATAGGTTTAGCCTTTCATCTTGGATTCTGGGGGAGGGGGGGGGAGGGTAATCTCTAGACTCTTGTATGTCAATACAGGGTAGGAGTATCTTTGTGGACCTTGGGTCAGGAGAGCCTAACAATATAACTTAGGGTGGGAGATGGCTACTGGAAGGACCATGGGAGTGATTTGGAAGTGAGGAGGTTGGACCAAAAAGCATCTGAAGACCTCCAAAGAGGCCAGGGACTGAGAGCAGACTCTTAGAGAATCACGCATGCCTGCATGGTGGAGCTGCCACAAGAACTTTCCACACCAAGCTCTAGTGAGCTTCCCTGTTTGGCACACTCCATGCATGTCATCACACTTAGATGCTGACAATCTAATGCCACCTTGACTCCACAAGAAGAAGACAACTGGAAGCTTCATTCTGGTCCTTGTTTGGATTTTGTACTATACATGATTTCCGTGTCTGGTTTTGATCTGTATTCCCACTCTGTAATAACCCACAACCATGAATTTCATGACCTGAAGTGAATTATGGAACAAGAGGGTGGACTTCAGAACCCCTGGACTTGGAGTTGGTATTAGAAGCAGGGGTGGTTTTGCCTCCTGGGCTATTCCCTCTAACTTTTCATTTGGCTATACCTTCTCATTCTCCTACCTATCATTTTCTGTGTAGTCTCGAGTAAAGTATTTACATTCATTATGCCCCTCTCCTAGTTGTAAAGTAGGCATACTTATAGTACCCATATCATAGGCTTGTTATTGAAGCTTCACATGGCGAATGCAGTAGTTGAAGTAAGCTGATGGAAGTAAAGCCAGGAGAGCAGTGATCGGCACCATCCCTGGTGTTTGCATTAGTGTCGTGCTCACCGTCTCTGTCACTGTGGCTCTAATCAAAGCTGCCGTTGCCCCTCGCTGATCTCTGCAGAGCATCACTAAGCCTCTGGTTCCATTTCCCAAATCAGCACATTGTTTTCCTGTAGTGCCTAGAGTGAGGTTTTTCAAACACATCATTTTATTTATAATCTCTAAATGGCCTAGTATCGGCCTTAAGTCCCCGATTGTCATTGGTCCACAGTCTACATAACCCTTTCCCACCTTTCCAATGTCCTCCCCAACGCTGCTCCCCTGCTCAAGAGGCTTCGGCCACATGCTCCTCCTGCGCTGTGACCTCTGTCTGCAACACTCTTCATCCAGATCTTTATGTGACTGGATTCTTCATATTTGCAGGTATTGCCCCTTATGAGGTTTCTGCTGGTCACTTTAAAATAGCATTGCCTACCAATAGCCTTCCAAATTTCTAAACCTTTAACTGGCTTATTTTCTTCAAAACCTTTATCGAGTTCTGAGTATAAATAGTCCATTTTAAATTTATTATCGGCTTCCCCCACTTGGATGTAAATTCCACAAAAGTATGGACTTTAGGTTTTTTTTCTTTGTATACAGTATCCGAAGCAAACAACATACTTAATAAATATTCATAAGTTAGTAGCTGAATGATTCCCAGTACTTTGGAGGATGAGACAGAAGTATTGCAGGTTCAAGGACAGTCTCAGAAACCTAGTGAGACTCTTAGCAACTTAGTAAGACCCTCTTTCAAAATAAAAAGTAAAATAAGTCTGAGGGTATAGCTCAGAGGTAGAATATCTCTGGATTGAATCCCTAGTTACCGAAAAAACAAACAAACAAACAAAAAACTGAATGATGTATCAGGTGCTGGGGGGATATATTGTATTCACATATATAATTCAAGATTCAGCCACAAGGCAAGTTACATAATAGGGACTAAACTTTTAATTCCTCAATGAAAAGCAATAGTAGAGCCAGTTGTGGTGGCTCACACTTATAATTCCATTACTTGGGAGGCTGAGACAGGAGGATCGCAGGTTCATGGGCAGCCTCAGCAACTTCCCTCTGCAACTTAGTGAGACCCCATTTCAAAATAAAAAATAAAGTAAAATAGGGTTGAGGGTGTAACTCAGAGGTAGAATGCCCCTGGGTTCAATCCTCAGTACCAGAAGAAAAAAAGAAAACAAAAACAAAAGACAAACAAAGACCAAAAATCAATAGCAGCCTGAGTGTTCTTTATAAAAGGATAAAAACAATGACTTGTTCCCAGAATTTTCTCTGAAGCTTTCTTTTCCTGGCAGGCTAACGTGAGATCCCGAGTCTTTATAGTCTGTGAAAAATAAATGATTACAGCTCTTATGGAAATATTGTGGCCCTCACTTGCCACCTCTTTTTCTGCTCTGAATGAAATATCTAGTCTGTTTTATAAAGGCTCTGGAATTTATCATGAAAAATGAAAAATAATAAAAATGAAGTCAGCTTATCTACTAACTATGCTATGGTTTGAATGTTTGTCCCCGTCCAAAACTCATGTTGACACTTGTCATTGTGATGGGGTTAATAGGTGAGACGTTGAAGAGTTGGTTAGGCCATTCGAGCTCTGTGCTCATGGGTAAGATTGACTGATGTTTTGAAGGGGCAGATCGAGTCTCATTTACCCTCTTTCCCTCCTGTCTTCCACCATGGAATGACACAGCAAGAAGACCCTGCCAGATGCCAGCTCAGCCCCTTGATCTTGGACTTCTCAGTCTCCCAAACTGTAGGAAATAACTTTCTATACTCTATAAATTACTCAAGCCTCAGGTGTTCTGTTATGGCAGCACAAAATTGACCAAGACACACTGATTTACAGAATTCCTGTTTTCAACATAAAACTAACTGTGCAAGACATATATTCTATGTTCCTCTGAGATGGGATCTCACTATATCATCCAGGCTGGTCTTAAACTCACAGGCTCAAGTGACCTTCCTGCCTCAAACTCTTCAGTAGCTGGGACTACAGCAGTATACCACCACACCTGGCTTTGTGCTTCTATTTATTACCTAAATGTATGCCTATTTGTGTTAGTGCGTGTGATATGGGTATACTTGGGACTTTGTCTTCTGTATTGCTAAAAAATGTGCTGAATCTAACACATTATTGGAGGTAGTAATGGGGCAGGGCATAGAATATCTCCCTCTAACTCTGTAGCCTCTCCCACATAGGATATTAAGACCAGAGTGCACCTGGACCTTGCTTTGTTACATACAATCAGAACCAGCTCTCTCTGGCAGAAACATCAAGGAAATCCTTTCTTTGAATTATAGGGAAGGGAGATTTCCCTGTCATGGTCTGTTGCTTCTTATGTAGAAAAAGCAGACATTACTTTTAGGGGAAGGTCTGTAGCTTCCTATTTTCGAGCAAGCCCTTCCAGTAGTTACAAGTCATGACACTTGGTTTCATTCTGGGAAGTGGATTTATTAAGAGAAAAAGGGAAAGGGATAAATTGGAGGAGAGGAATTTAAATGCAGAAGTTAAGCTTGAAAATGTCTGTGGAATGGGACATACTGGAGGCTGATGAAACCATCACCAGCATCACTCACGGATTCTCCAGGTATCTGACGCTTGTTAATTAAATTTATAATGATGCCCTTTCCACAGTGAAACACACAGGGCTGCGGAATTGTGAGATGTGGATTTCTATTTTGATTTACTACTATTCTTACTTAAGAAACGTATTTAAACTTTCTGAAGCTTTCTTCCCTCACCTGAATTATGAGATATTCATATTTTCCTACTTACTTCCTTAGGTGGCAAAGAATTACAAGCAAAAAGATATATATGATATAATGTATGACAATATATTGGTTTGGTTTGGTTATGTGTATTACTGGGGATTAAACACAGGGGCATTCTGACTCTGAGCTACATCCACAGCACTTTTTTTTTTTAAATGGAATCACTAAGTTGCAGAGGGCCTTGCTACATTGTTGAGGCTGGCCTCAAACCTGTGATCCTCATGTCTAAGCCTCCTAAGTACTAGGATTACAAGTGTGTGCCACCACATTCAGCTTATGATACTATATTCTAAAATGCTTTTCTCCTGAGACACGAGGATCGCAAGTTCAAGGCCAGCCTGGGAACCTTAGCAAGAGCCTGTCTAAATAAATAAATAAATAAGATAGACAGATGATAGATAGATAGATAGATAGATAGATAGATAGATAGATAGATAGATAGGAGTGGGGATGTAGGTCAATGGGAAAATATTCCTGAGTTCAATCCCCAGTAAAACACAACACACAGCCGGGCGTGGTGGCGCACACTTGTAATCCCAGCATTCGGGAGGCTGAGACTGGAGGATCTGGGTTCGTGGCCAGCCTCAGCTACCTAGTGAGGCACTCTGCAACTTAGTGAGACTCGATTTCAAAAAATAAAAAAAGAATAAAAAATAGGGCTGGGGGTATAGCTCGGAGGTAGAATGCCCCTGAGTTCAATCCCCAGTACCGAAAAAACAAAAACAACAACAACAAAAAACACAACACACACACACACACACACACACACACACACACACACCAAATGTTTTTTTTTTAATTTTTTTATTGAAGTAATTTGTGCAATATAGCATACATCTTTGTTAAGTACGAGTTGTTAACAACATATTTGCACACCATTCTCATTTGACCCCTTCCCAAATTCCCCCCCCAATCCCCTTCCCCTCCCTCCCCCTCAGGTTCACTTCGGTGAGTGACCTTGATATGATTGTGTAAGAACATCTTGTGTTTTAGGGTGTCCTTCTGCCCCCTGCGTCCACTACAATTAAATCAACTGCGTTGTTTATCGAGGATCACTCCTTTTCATCTGGAGACCCTCCTATGCCCCATCTTCTCCCTAGCATCCACATATTAGGGAGAACATATGCTTCTTAACTCTTTGTGACTGACTAATCTCACTTAACATAATGTTTTCCAGTTGCATCCATTTCCCTGC